>PVIU01003817.1:0-45266 GCA_004026605.1 Ondatra zibethicus | reverse complement strand
AAAAAAAAAAAAGAAATGCCCCCTCGGCTTCCCTGTAAATCGTCAGCAGAAAAGATTTTAGCACTTTCTCTTCTACAAGATCCACTCTAGTCTGTGGCGGCACAAAGCATCAAACTCGAAATGGGCAAAGATTCCAGCAGGAGCCCCACAGCCATACTTAAAAGCAAGAAGAATTAGTTATTTAGCCAACTCAAGACCAGGAAATATATAGTGTATGGGAGCCCACTGGCCTTTCGTCCTTGGTGACTGTCTGCATGTTTAATTTTTCTGAGTTGATATTCACGGCAAATTTGATTTAGTGATTTTTACGTACTCTCACCCACTAAAGTGATACATATTTTAAATCAACTGTCAGTAACCTTCAAAGAGTGAAGCACATAAATGAGAAGGATTTAATGAAATGCTACAATATGTATATTGCTGCTCCTAAACAATGCCATTCCACCAGATTTTCTTTCCTCTTTGTTTGGAACACAGAATAAGGAATTACCTTCAATAATCACTTTATGTGTTTTGCCATTAAGTGCTTCTGACCAAGAAGAGATAAAACAAGACTTGGCACCAGGAAAGGGGGCTCCCCTGCTGACTTTTAGATAAACATTTTATGTTCTAAAAAGCCAAGATAGGAAAGAGCCTGAGAATAGAAACTGCCCTTGTTTTGATTGATGCCGAAAAAGCTTCCTGAATTTACTATGGGGTCAGCTGGGATATTGTGTGTGCCCATCCGCCCTTGCCTTTGCAGAATAATTGCCCGGAGCAATGGGGCTCTGACTGAGTTCCAGGGAGTCTGTCGATCTTGCCAAGTCACCTCTGGCCCAAACCAGGAAGCTCAAACGAGGATTCAGTACATCCTGAATGCCCATCTTACCTGCTACCCAGCCCCCTGTCCCATACATGCCTTCCGCTTGCTACCAGTGCCCTGGTTTTTCCTGTTTATAGATCAAAGCAATATTTTCTTGATAAAGATAGTTTTAGTCTTAAACACAAAGTTTATAAACAACTCCAGTTTGACTAGAGAATTATTCACTTATTACTTTTAAAGCCATGTGCAGAGACCTCAGTTCACCGGGGGTGGGGGGAGGGGAGATTCGGGAAGAGAGTAGAGGAGGAAAGAGAAAAGAGAACCAATGGAACATGGTAGGCTTAACAGGTGACACGGAACTCGATCCTGCAGCAAGAGGGAGGACACTTGGTGTTTCAGGTACAAAGACGGCCACACATCAAAAGCCAGACAATAACATACGATGCTAAGAAAATAAGGGATGAATCAATAGTAGCGGCAATGTAAACACAGTTTAACCCATGCCGTCATTCACTGACCTCATGAACTGGTGCTGGCTATATTTTGAGTCTATGGTATCAAAAATCATGCTTAAAAACAATGTATTCATTATTCTGTAGACAGAGGGGGACATCTAGGTATGCCAAATAATATTAGCGAAGGTGAGGCGAGGTTGGGACGGTAGTCCCGTGGGTGGGAGGTCTGAGATCATGTGACTATTTTGACACAGGACAAGGAACAACCCCTAGGTATCAGAGTAAGCTATGCCAGACTTTAGTAATAAAGCAGCCTTTGTGGCAGCGTGGAAGATGTGAGAGACAAATTGGAGCTAGGAACATCAGTTAAGAAGCCATGAATGGAAGAAAAATGGTTTTTTTTTGTCCTCTCAATGATAATTAAAAAAAAGTTCCAAGGAGTATTGCTGACAGCTATTTAAATCACAATACTGTTTTAGAGACTACACAGCAATTTGTGTGAAAAGTGGTCATTCTTAACTGAAAATCATCTTCCTGGGATTTATTATAGACTATCATAGTCCAATAGATAGTAATTAATAATGAAAACTTGAGGTTTGTTGTTATCACGATAACTATTTTTAAGTCAGACAGAAACTGACCTGGCAAACCATTTTTATTTGGTATTTTCCACTGTTTTACGCTCACTGTAAAAATAACATCCTGGCTGACAAGCTGTCAAAGCAGGTCGAAGCATTAGAACCAGGACACCTGGCACTGGAGAAGAGCTGGGGACCTGGTCTCCAGTAACGGCAGTTTCGGGAGGATGCCCTGAAAGGCACTCTGAACAAGAGATGGGGCCAACTCTGAGACCGAACCAGAGGCGATACAGGGCAGATGCAAAGAAAACTTAAAAGGTGAAATTGTTACAGTCAGGAGTGCAGAATGGCCACGACAAGGAAGATTCTAGAATAGCAACTGGACTGACGTGATGAGCAGAAATGTGGAGCTGAGACAACCGTCGGAGACTTAGAGCATCCAGGGGAACTGCAGTCAGAGGTGCCAGGCAGCCATCTGGAAACACAAGCCCAAAAACAGCACAGCTGAAGGTGGAAGCAGAGACGCCCATGACGTCATCTGGAAATATATTTGTCACCCTATAGTTACTAGCAGAATGCACTCTTTGATTAGACACACTATAGACTGGAGATAGAAATGCAGACTTAAGTATCTACTCAAGAAATCCTCCTAAATCCTCTTGCTAGCTCACTGATAGAAATTTCCTCCTCTGAGTAGGACAGCCACAGGCATGCAGAGCAAAGAAATGTAACGACAGAAAGGAGAAAGAAAGGACCGCAAAGACAGAGGGATCCGAAAGCCGAGCAGTGGGAGGAAGAGCTGAGCTCTTATGAAAGGATGGGGCAGAGAAGGGGACAAGCTAGACAGACATCCGGTGGCAGAGGAGCTGTGAAGATGGATAAAGAATCAGCCAGGAAAACAGAAGTCATTCATTGAAATATGACAACCCGAAAGATATTCTTTTCATTGCGTAATAACTAAAACGCACAGACTGGAGAAGCCTTCCGACTGCCACTCATAATGAAGAAAGCTGGAATTACATAGGCACTGAAGGTGTAGAAGCCCTGGAAACCACAGGGGGTTTTGCTTGTGCCTCTCCACGACCATCGCTATGTCCTGGCTAGGAAGTCTGGGGGTGGGACAGGAGGACCCAGAAAACTTCTTTTGCTGTGGGAGCTTGTGGCGGGGGGTGGGGTGGCTAGATAGCCTCTTGGGAATGGTGGCAGCTCTGTCTGCATCCTCTACCGCCCTTGCCTAATAAATGCCCTGGCAAGGAATGGGCTGGATGAGCTTTTGAGAGTCCCTGAGGTCCCAGCGTACAAGTGAAACCGCAGCCCAGCTAGGAGACCAGGCCACAAAGCAGAAGAGGGTCCTCTACCCCTGGGAAGAAGGAGAAACCGTACTGAACCCGGATCCTTCAAGATCCCACGCAAACGAGAGACAGAAAGACCTGCGACCGCACAGAACACATCAGAGATGAAAGGCAGCATATCAGTACCGTAGGCAGGAGGGCGGGCTCATTTGGAAGGATCTTGAGATCCGAGGACACAGGGCCAACTTAAGACTGGCACTGGAAAGGGATAATGGGAAACAGCTCATTACCTCAGTCCAAATCAGGCCAGGCAATTAATTATTAATTAATTATCAATCAATTGATAATTAACAATTATTAATAATAAATTAATGTGTGGTGATTAAGTAATAATTAATGATTGTTGCTTTTTGATAATTAATTAATTATTAAGTGATTAAAAGTAGCCCACCACAGAGGGAGGTGCTGAGCATGAAGAGGGATTTGTGCAAAGATAAACTTGTGAAAACAGAAGTGAAGCAAATCAATGGAGAGAACTGAACTGCTAGACCCATGGAAGAAAAGTGAAAATCAACCACAGACAGAAGAGCCAGCTCAGCTCTGAGAGACAGGTGAAATCTTCCCAAGCCAACAACGGAGATCTAACAGGAGGAATTACAAATGCAGTTTCCAGGTGTAAATACTGTTTGACTGTCTCTAGCATCCTGTGCATGTTGGGGACTGCGGACCCCTAGACCCTGAATTTCTTGTCAACAACTTGTTTTCCTCTGCTCTGAGCATGAGACCCTGATGGCAGGGGAGTGGGGTTCTGTTGAGTCTGCAGCTGAAAGATGCCAAGAGCTGGGGCATGGCCAGAGCCCTATATAAGCTTCCCCTGAGCACAATAAAGTGGGCATTCTTGGCATTCTTGTTGCAAGGATCTCCCTGTGGCCCTGTCTGCCTGTGTGTGCATGTGTTTTTAAGTTTCTAGCTTAGTTCCTGGCTCACATACTGTCCCTTAGTACAGGTGCGACATATGGACAGTATTTATTTTGGTCAACTAAAATGGTGGCCCAGTGCCAAATGATCAGCCCTGAAAAAAATGTACATAGAAGTAACATTATACAGACCAAGCAGGATATGTTTGAGAATATACATATAAATCTGCCCATGCAATAACAATTAGTGAAAAAGAGACCATGAATTTGAGGGAGAGCAGTGAAGGGCATACAGGAGGGTTTGGAAGGAAAGGGAGAAATGTAATTATTATATTCTCAAAGACAAAAGAAATAGAACCAAGTCAGAGGGCTAATTCCAATACTTACAGTCATACTGTAATATCAATCCACTGAGACACTGGAGGGAAACCGGACAGGTGTACAATGGGACAGAAAAATTTCAGAAACAGCCTCAGTACTGCAGGCTAACATGGTTTTATAAAGCGTTCCAAAACTGTTGACTGAGGTTTCTGTCCTGCCTGGTTCCCGCAGTTGTTAAGTCCCAAAGAAATCACACAGAGGTCTACATTAATTATAAACTGATTGGCCCATTAGCTCAGGCTTCTTATTAACTCTTATAACTTATATTAGCCCATAATACTTGTCTGTGTTAGCCATGTGACTTGGTACCTTTTTGAGCAGGGCAGTCACATCTTGCTTGCTCTGTGTCTGGCTCCCTCTGCAGCTGGGTGATGACTGCAGATGGACCTTTCCTCTTCCCAGAATTCTCCTGTTCTCACTGCCCCGCCTCTATTTCCTGCCTGGATGTCCCACCTATACTTCCTGCCTGGCTACTGGCCAATCAGCATTTATTTAAAATACAAGTGACAGGGTACAGACCATTGTCCCACAGCACAAAACAAACAATTGAGCTGTCTTGGGGTTTCCATTGCTGTAATAAAGTACCATAATCATAATCATAACCATAAGTAATTTGGAGAGGAACATGTTTATTTCAGCTTACCACTCTTGGCTCATAATCCATCAAGGAGGGAAGTTAAGGCAAAAACTGAAGTCATGGAGGGGTACTGCTCACTGGTTTTCTCTTTATGGCTTGCTCAGCCTTCTTTCTTGTAGAACCCAGAACCACAAGCCCAATGTGGCACCAGCCACAATGGACTGGGCCCTCCCACATCAATCACTAATCGGGAAATACAGCACAGGTTTGCCCATGAATCTCTCTGGCAGGAGCATTTTTCTCAAGCGAGTCTCCTTCTTCCTACATGACTATGGTTTACATCCAAGTTGACACAACACTAACCAGCCAGCACATGGGCCAAATAGGAAAAAAAAAATTTTTTTTCAACTAATGGTACTGGCACAATAAGAAATGAATATGGAAAGCAAGCTAAACGTTAACACATTTTTTTTTTCAAACATGGCATAGAAATTAATTCAAGATAAAACTTTTATCTTACTGTGGTGGCACACGCTGTTAATCCCAGCACTTAGGAGGCAGAGGCAGGTGGATCTCTGTGAGTTCAAGACCAGCCTGGTCTATAAGAGCTAGTTCCAGGACAGCCAGGGCTGTTACAGAGAGAAACCCCGTCTTGAAAAAACTGTCTCAAAAAAAAAAAAAAACCTTAAGGGAAACAAAACAAAACAAAACGTTTACCTAACTGAAATGACAAAATTAGGATGTTTCTAGGAAGGAAAATGCCCTATGTGACAGAGGAGACCACACACCTCACAGCAACTCCAAGCCCTCTGGTGGTGCTGGGACTGGCTAGTGATGTGGGGGGAGATGGACTCGCCCCTTTGAGAGGCTGAGACAGAGGGAGCAGGAATGGCAGAGAGAGAGGAGCGGCTCAGTTTTATGGGGGATGAAGCAGCTACCCCTGACCCATCAGGAGTGGGTCGTGGAGGAGGGGCGGCTGAGCTGAGCTCAGGGGGAAGAAGGCAGCCTCAGTGATGGAAGTGTCCGACTGCTCCAAAGTGAAGGAGGAGGAGGAGGAAGTCCTTCGGAGTTCTTCGTAGAACCCAAGGCATCCCCGTCCCAGCTCAGCATTCCCTGTTCTGCTATTACTGATGTCCGCACAGCCATGGCCCTAGAGATGCCTGACAGGGAGAACACATTTGTGGTTAATGTAGGTCCTTCAGAGTCCATTCTGTAGACAACGGATGCACTTCTTGTGAAGGCCTGGGTGTCTGATATTCAAGAATGCCTAAACCCAGGACTCTGCCCTGCTATCAGCCCCCATCCCATGACAATTCCCTGGCTCCTGGGACCTCCTTCCTCACAAAGGATAAGGCAGACAGCCTGGAGTTGCCCTGCCTGAATCATTCAGGGAGTCTGCCCAGCAAGGATCCGCTGCAGGAACCCAGTGAGGGTAGTGATCGCCTGTTGCAGGGGAATTAAGGGGGCCTTTCGGCTGGTTGTCAATGTTCTTCTCCCCTAGTTCTGCCACCATTGCTGCCTCTCACTTTGACTCCATGGAAATGCTTCCTCTGGAATTTCCCCCTCGCATTCCCGTAGAGGAGGGGCCCCCAGCGGGACAGTTCATCCCCTCTCAACCCCTTCCCTCCCCTGGATACTCCAGAAGCAGCCACAGGGTCATTCCTGTTCCAGAGGGAGTCAGAGGGTGCTGAGGGGTATCCTTGGCAGCATGGCATGCTCTCTTAACTCAAGGCTGCCCAGTTAGTGCTGGAAGGAAGCACTGGCTCCCATGGTGTCTTCCAGGCATGTCACGGCGAGACAAGACGTGATGAATATGTCCTCACTTTCGACTTCCAGGGCAAGGCCTCGCACCTGCATTTGTCACTGAATGAGGAGGGTCAGTGCCGGGTCCAACATCTGTGGTTCCAGTCCATCTTTGATATGCATCCCAACCTTCTGGGGTCTGGAGGCTCCAGTGATGCTGTCCTTGTCAGCTGTGTGCCCTCCCAGGGGCAGCAGGGCCGGGAGCAGGCTGGGAGCCACGCAGGGTGTGTGTGAGGGTGACTGATGCCACCCCAATTCTCCTTATTTTGAGCAGGTACTCAGACAATGGGCCATGCAGCTTCAAAGCCATTACGATTGGCACTCCATGTTGAAGGCAGTTCTTGACCCCTCAGTTTCCCTCCAAGGGCGCCCTGTTTACAATGATGCAGCAGAGACCCATTTGCAATTTGGAATGAATGAAAAACTACATCAGCTTCCCTGTTTCTGAGCCATCAGTACGCCAGGGTGCCCAGTTACAACTGGCCTGTTGTGTGACTCCCCAGTGACTATGGCAGACACGTGGACCAGTTCTTCTAATGAATCTTCCTACATCTATTCATCACCTACCCAGCTACCATCTATCTATCTGTTACCTATAGATCACCTATTAACCCTGTCTCTCTGGTCGCCCCTAACTTGACATAGTAGGAACACTAAAATAGTTGCTTCATTTACTGTTCAAAAAGATGTTCTGAACCCTACATGATTTCCTCTATCTGGATTTGACCAATCCAAGGAACCAATTAACCCATATATTTGTGGGCGTGCATAAAGCTGGGTTTATTTGCAAATCCCCTCCCCCTTCTGGGAGGTAAAGAAGGGGAAATGAAAAGATTCTTTTCTGCTTGGAAGGTCTTGTAAGAAGACCTTGCTGGTTTCACACAGAGGTGCTCCATTCACAATCACCACACCTAACAATGAACTGGCTGTTCCTGGCTGCTTTAAATTCAGATGAGGAGATTAACACACATCTCCAAAGCATTCCTAGCCCCTTAATCTCTTTTTTTTTAAAAAAAAAAATCATTGTTTTCAAAGCGATTCCTTCTGTTTCTCAAGCAAACAACTGCACGAGATAAACAACTTGAGTCATCCTGCGGTATAGATGCTCCCTCGCTGGGGAGACCGCATCAATAAAGTTAGGGACTTGGAGAATTCCTTTACAAACAGTTCCTACCGCCTGATGCACAAGCATGGCATGAGAATTCAACTCTCATCCCATCTCATTCCAACTTCCACTATAGGCATTTCACAACCACACCCACAGTCCTGCCATATACATTCCTACACCATGTCATCTCTGACTGCTCACGCAAAGTAGAGCACAGCAAATTGGAGAGACGCGATGAAAATTGAGCATCATTGATAAACAATGTCTTAATAAGCTCAAAGGAAGAGAAAACTTCCTAATAAATCTCTTCTTTGTAGGCAGTAAGAGAAACTAATACCTTCTGAACGAGGCAAGTTATCACAGCTGGACTTTTACACACGGCCAGGCCACTTTGCCCATAGTCATGCTGGCCTAGAGTGGCACGGAGTCGTTAGCTTCCTGAGAAGGGCGTGGCGGTCTCACGTTTTCTTGTTCATTAGATGACCTCTCGGATTATTTAAAAGTGTCCTCTAAGAAAGACAGGCTCTCCTGAGTAAATTGGGAGCATGGGGACCTGGGGGGAGGGGAGAGGCAGAGGAGGGAGCAGAGAAAAACGTAGAGCTCAATAAAAATCAGTAAAAAAAAAAAAAAAGTATCCTCTACACTTAGAAGATGATGTCGTGAAACAATGCATTTTATGGTTGATGTGTATGGTAACTTACAGGGGATAAAAAAGCTGAGAAATCTAGAAAATGGGAATCATATCGCAGTTTTAACCTTTAGTGTCCTGGAACACACAAGAATGCCACAAACCCCAACCTTATCTACTTATTTATGTTAAAGCCTTTTCCTGTCACCAGATAGTTCTCCTTTTCTCTTTTTTTTCCTTATTATTTGTTTATTGATCTTTTTTTGGATTCTTCAGGGTCTTTTTTATAACTCATTTTCCTCATCGTGTACCTATGTTTAAGGTTGCCAACCAGAGAATTCTCAAGAATTATATTCATCCACGTGGCCATCTGCAAACTGGAAATACTTCGAGCCTCTTCATCTTGCTTCATTTACTCATCATTTCCCTTGAGAAGTACACCATTAGACAACCACATGAAACGTAAGTACAACTATTCCAACGATCCAATGAAACGTTAGCGGGCTGGCTAAAAGGCACAGTCTAGGTGCTTAATTCAAATATCATAACCCTTGTTCCAGGTACATTAATAAAGAAGGAGGCCATTGCTTGCATGTAAAAAGAAGTGGGGATAGAATAGAGAATCACTTGTGGGAGGGTGAGTTCTGCTGAGTGGGAGTGGGTCCTATGGATCTGTGGTGAAGGATGCTCACGGGAATGACTCACACCAGAAGCTGGGCTGGTCTTGATACGTAGGAGAAGCTTGTGGAAGCTCCGGAGCCAAGGCATAGTGAATAATGGGACCAGTGAGGTGGGAAAAGATCCTCTGACATGATGACACTTTACGGGAATTCTGTGTCGCAGTCTGTGTCTTACGGAATGACATTAGAAGACCCTGAGAAAGGAAGTCTTAAAAATAACCACAACTCTGTGAACAGTGTAGCTGTTAGAGTATAAGATGCAGATAAGACAGTCACAAAAGACCATATCCTGGATGGATCCATTGATATAAATGATCTTGGTGTATCTACAAAACAGCCGTAAATTAGTATGGGATGAGAAGTGAGGGTACCGGGAAGAAATTGGGAAGGACTATTATCAAATGGGGTGAATTTCCATTTGTATTTGTGGGCATTTATTAGGGTTCTTTAGAGAAAGAGAACTAATAGACTCTCTTTATATAGTCATATATATATATATATATATGTACATATATATATGGGATTTATTAGAGTGGTTTACAGGCTTTGGTCTGGGTATTCCAATAATGGCTCTTTCCTAATGGAAAGGCCAAACAAGAACCCACTTGTTGGTTAGTTCCTGAGGCTGGCTGTCTCAGGTGGGTTTCAGTCTATGTTGAAATCCCAAAGAAGGAGATTCTAACACCAGTGAAGGAAACCTCAGCAACAGTATCCTGAACTCGTCCGTGAGAACGAGGGCAGCAGACAGAAAGCAAAACCTTCTTTCTTCCAAGTCATTGTATGTGGGCGGCCACCAGAAAGTGTGGCCTAGATACACTTAGGGTGGGTCTTCCAACCTCAATGATCCACTTAAGAAAACTCTTAGCAGGTGTGTGCCCAGCTGCTTGGGTTTTAGTTGATTCCAGATGAATGTAGTCAAGTTAGCAACCAAAATCAAGTATTACACATTCACTCTCTGTCAACTTGACACACAATCACATCTACTTATGCCATGATTAATCTCCAAATCAAAACAAGAACCAGGTCATGATCCTGTTGCTGAGGTTTCCTTCATTGGTGTTAGAATCTCCTTGCTTTATGCGTTTGTCTTAAGAATTGACCTGAGGCTAAATTGAAAAGCAATGGACTAACTTCTTTGACGTAGGAAGTTTCAAGACAGCATCCTATGAACTGTCACAAGGTTGCTAGTTATCATTTTTATGCAGGTCGACATTGAAACAGAGCAAGAGGGACAAAGAGGAAAGCAAAATACACAGTTTTAAGAGAAAAAGAGCAGCAGGAAATTGAACACTGGAGTCAAGGCTTGTGTTGAAAGAGATAAGAAAAGCAATAAAATCTTAATGTAAGAGAAGCCTAATCTGAGCTGTAACAAAGAGTTGTGCCCTCAGGACAAGAGCCTACCCAGCTAAGCCCTGAGGACAGACCCCTTCCAATTTGTGAAAATAAAAGTCCTGAGGAATCTTCTGCTCCTTAAAAGCCACAATAAATCTAAGCTGCTATGGATATTTTCCAAGGGTACTAGGCTTCGTGCCAAGTTGGTGGCAGAACCTGGCAGTGTTGGCCACATGGTACTGACTTAAGAAGAATCATGACGGATGCAGTAGTGAAAGGAAGAGAGTCTTCCTCTGTGGTTATAGAGAGCTGCTGAGGCCAAGCCGGTGGCAGGGAAGTCCCCATGTAGAGGCCTTGAGGAGCCAATTCATGAAGCTGGGGAAGTTAAGCCTGGATTGTATTGGAGACCTTAAAATGGTTGAAGTGCCAGAGGTGTGGAACATCTGCCACAGAGGACTGCACACAGGTCGAGGAAGCAGCCCAAGAGAGAGGACTGTACCGAGACAGCAGAGCCATGAGGACAGAGACATCTAAGCCCTCAGGTATCAGACGTGGAACTCTACTACACAACCTTTGATGGTTGCGACAAGTCAAAGTAGGGTTACTATCCAATTATATAGAAAAATCGAGGATACGGAAAAGTTAACTGCCCAAGTGGTAGATTTAACCTCCAACACAGTTTGAAGTTTGTCCCACCCGGCTTCAGGTCTTTCTTTGGTCCAGTATTTCTTTCTTATGCCTCGGTTCCTCCCTTTTGGAATGATAGCGTATATTCTGTTCTACCATGTCTTAAAAGTATGTAATCTGATCTTTGATTTCATGGGGAATTACAATTAAGAAACTTCCTTTAGTCTCAGAAAAGATTTTGAACTTTGGACTTTGTAACGGTGTGAAGACTGCAAAAGATTACGGGCATTTTTGAGGCTAAAGGCACTTTGTTTATGGGGGGCGGGGAGTGGACTGTGGTGGTTTGAATAAGAATGACTTCTCTTGATAAAGAACTGCTAACTCAGACTATGTCCGCTCCTTTCTGGTACCTAGTAGTTCTATCAAGATTCTCAGCTAACAGTAATTAAAGTCATCCACCAATTTCATCTTAATCATGAGTTTCGTACCCTCATCTTTCCTACACACCCTGGACGACTTTCCCAGCATTTTCAGAATTTGCAAAGTAAATTTCTTAAATCATTTGATATATATTCATTGTCTTTTACTCTACAATCCCTGAACTAGACATTAGGGAAATAAATAGACTTGTGATTTTATTTTGTCAAATCAGGCAGAAGGGATCGGTTGTCATTCTGAGTCCTTTTTTTTTTTTCATGAAATGGGTATCAATCTTGAAGAGAAATATGAACAACCAGAGCTGTTTCCAAGATGAACCAGAACTAATGGCTGAATGAGCCAGGATGTTTCTCTGGGTAGCACAGACCACTTATTCCTTCCACTACCCATTCCCCTTCTTCTGCAATAAAACCAACACTGTCGACTGCTTTTGTGACTAACCAAAGAAAAGCTATCCCTCAGAATCCCTTTGGATGACCAAATGTCACACTGCCCATGAAGTCACTAGAAAAATCACTGTACCGGCTAACAGTAGCTGGAAAATGCTATTCTTAATGTTTCGCATGCTACACCATTTAGTGTGTAACTTAAAGAAAGAAATATATTCTTCACCTAGCTGTCTGGTAGAAAGTGGTCTACAGCTGCTTTGGTGGTTTTGCTCCACAAGGGAAGACAGGGACTCAGGCTCACTCCATCTTGCAGTTCTTCCCTTTGAAGGACTAGCCCACTACACAACCTTTGATGATTGCAAGAAGTCAAAGTAGGGTTACTATCCAATTATATAGAAAAATCGAGGATACGGGAAAGTTAACTGCCCAAGTGATAGATTTAACGACCAACACAGGCCTCCGTGCCATCCCTCCTGCCAGCCCACTTGGTCTTCTGCTTCCGGGGAACTGTACTCTCACGCAATGTATGGTTCCCTGTAATTCATAATTCACATTTTAATGCACCATTTTCGAATAGTTTAGCAAAATAAGCTGTCATCTTCCTTAGGAGAAGTTGTATGTATGGTTCCTCTCTGCCTTCTCTAATTCTCCAAGCCGTGCCCCGCATTCTGTAATGTCAGACAAAGGTTGAAATGAATGGATTTATACTTGCCCTGAACGCTTTTAATATAGCAAGCTCACTGAAGTCACTGCTTAGTGTACTTTCCTTTTGAGACTGTTTTGTTTTTAATAAAAGAATGTCCAACTTTTCCATTATTATCTTATAATTGTTAGCTTGAAATGCCTTTCCCATTCGGTTTTGGCAAAATAGTATCCATATCTTGCAAAGTCTAATAATTTTTAAAAAGCCTTTCATTTTTTATTGTTTGTACAAAAATCAAGATTCTGGTACATTTCTATTGTTGTATTTTAATGAGAACTACATCTTTTAATTTTTGTCCCCCAAAATGTATATTTAAGATCAGAATAAATACACAAATCCTTCTTTTCTGCATATATTATGAATGTTTGGCAGGCTAACCCAATTGAAATTCTAACGCGAATTCAATAGCTAGTGACCGTTATTATGCCAGGGAAATAGTATTGTTCTATGTGGTAGGCTGCTAGAAAGGGCCTGAGAGAAGAAAGGGGCCAGGGACATTGCTATGCGTCTGTCTGTTTAACCTTGATTCAGGCAATAAGAGCATTGTAAGCATTTCTATGGAAGCTCAACCACCCACCATAAAGCCTGGGAAGAAAATAATAAAAAAATCCTCATCCACCTCTACAGGCCTCTTAACACCTGCCACCGCGGAGATTCCTGAGGTACCCAGCTCCCGGCTCCCTCCTCACACGCCTATTGTTGCCTATAACAAGGTCCATGAACCACGCTGAAGATGCTGCCCACCCTTTAATAACCTGCGCAACCCGAGATTGTGCACAGCTGAGCCAGCAGCCGCTAAGGAACCGGGTTCAGAGAATAGCCATTCACGGAACCGCCACAAGACGCAACGCGAAGACCAAAGGGCATCAGGAGAGCGAAGACTCGGAGAGCGCGACGCTGGAGAGACCGGAGAAGCTCTTGAGAAGAAAAGAAACTTCAAGAAGACACTTTTACACGGGACTGAGGCAAGTGACCCCGCGTCCCTCCACGGAGGAGGATGCCTGGCTTTAATTAGTGGTCGCTGTGGGAGAATGTATGATGCTGGAGTTGAGAAAGCACAGGCAATATCCCGGCGACCCTCTTAAGTATTCTGGAGACCTTGGTGTATCCAACCAAAGAAACAACTTTTAAGAGAGAGAGAGAGAGCTGTAACAGCTATCTGAATTGACACAGAGGGAGTTTGTGTGTCTAGGGCAAATTTTATGCTAATCTTTTGAGTTCCACATAAAACTGTTTTTCTAAGGAACTTAATCTAGTTGTTACACAATAATAATATGAGAATCACACTTCTATCCAAAAAGTGTGTGCGCTACAGCACAGGCTGGGTGGACATCAAGCCCAAACTTAACTCCTATGACTTTGCAAGTGTCCCACCAAGTTCAAGTGCTAATAATAGTAACTTCCTGGGTTTTTGCGGTGTGCCAAGTGCTTTGAGCAGAAGGTAAGTTTCCTTTATGAAATAATATTTTAGAGCATTCCACAAAATTTTATAACGATTATATCTGCTTGTGAAAACACGTGTTTCTTATAAGAAGTAACATGGACAAATCCAAGGAATATAATTAAAAACACTTTAGCACACAAATATTCAAAAGGGAAATTGATAAAATGTTTGCTAACTTTCTTTTCAGGAATGTCTTAGGTAATTTATTTATACCTTGTCTGGGTCCAGAAAGGATTTTCTGTAGTTTACAATGAAACACAAGAAGAGCAGAGAAAACAAGAACTCTCGAGGAGAAACAGGGCCCCAAAGAGATGCTGAAGAATATTAAATGGACAGAAGGCAACAATGTTGATTCCTGCAGAAGCCCATGTGGACCCAACGGCTTGGTAGCCTTGAAACCATTCACCAAACATATAGTTTACTAAGAAGATCATGCTGTAGGCATTGAGGGGTCACATTTCTCTAACAAAGCTGCTTTCATCCTTCTGTTCTTCCCATGTCTTCAGAGAGCCACTACCAAGGTGGCCGCACCAGCCTGTGACGGGTGTGACCATGTATCTCAGAAAACTGTTTCTTAGAGGACCCTTCCGTATAGGATGGCAGTACCATCCCTCAGTTAAGCCTACACACACAAGGACAAAGATCTTGATTTAAAAAGAAAACAATAAACTGTTATACTGGGCATTTGAATTCTTTATAGTTCTTCACTATTTTAAATAATGCTGATGAACCGGAGAGAGGGTTCCTTGGTTAAGAACCACCTACTGATCTTCCAAGGGACCAAGTTCGATCCCCAGCACCCGCCCACGACAGGCAGCTTTTACAACTTTTTATAACTCCACCTCCAGGCGCTCATCATGACAGCCTCTTCTGGCTTCCGCAGGCACTAAACCGATGTGTGAGTTCACACACACAAAGCCACACACGAACACACGGAATTTGAAACTATAACGAAGTATCCATTTAATAGTTTTCCTCAGTCTTGCGGCTTTTAAATGGTTCTGCCAAGGTTAAGAACAAAGGGAGAGAAAATTCAGATTGGGCTCCTCTTGGGCACACCTCCTAAAGCGTGTGGTCCAGAAGCTTTTCTGTTTTGCTTCGCTAACGTCTGTCCGTCTGTCCGGCTGCCTGAGAGAGGCTTCAGCTCTCTGAGTGCAGGCTCAAGGCCTTGCAGAACCCAATTCAGCGTCTGCTATATATAAAATAGATGATGAGAACAATCACTGACTGAGCGAATGATTCTAGAAACTTCTGCTTGCCTCACCATTGTTACATGAAGATTTGCATCTTACTTAAAGCAACAAGGGTTCTTCTCTTGACCAAACCCTAGCCAGGTTCCTTGGGACCTTAACCTTGGACCTGAAATCTATCGCCTCAGCACAAATGATTTCATCCATCCTCTTCCACCCACATTAAATGACTTCAGCAAACACCAGCTTAGTTTCTAAGGGCCCAAGGGCATCCCTAGCAAGACTCCAATTTCCCTTTAAAGTGTCTGCAGGAGAGAATCTAAGGCTGACAAAATAGTATTCTCTTAGTCCTAGAGACACCAACTGTGGGGGGGTCATTCCACCTTTTTAGTTCATTAAGTTAAGGGGTTTACAAATGCAAACTTACACACACACACTACTAAGCTGTCTGTGTACCTTCCGCAACCAAAGAACATCTTTCTCAAGGACATAACGCCACTCCTTTACACTGCAATCATGAAGAAGGACAAAGCTTCTTTTCCCAATCTCTGTGGAAGGATAGCAACAGACAATTGATCGAGTCAACTCTGTTAACTGCCCACTCACGGAGGTAGCTGTTGTCACTGCATCTACGCTGGCCAATGTCTTGCGATTCTTCTCTCCCCTGACTCTACAGAGTCCACACATATCCCCGTAACCCCCTTTCCTCACCTCCTCATTCTCCTCCTCTCTGGTCACCTCTACACAAATCCAAACGGAGACTGAGAGCAGTTCTCTCCAGACCTATTTCCTAATTCAAAGTGCATGGATGATTGGATGTTTCCTCATGACTAGCAAGGGCCCATGGACCGGGTAGATGTCAAGGGAGGGAGGGATAGAAAGCTGGTGGTTTGAATGAGGAAAGGGTAATAATGGAACAGGAAGGGTTAAATGTGGTAATGTATGGGACGGCAGAGTAGAAGACAGGGTACTTAAGGGGACACTCAGCACTGATGACTTTTGAAGAAGTCATCGGGAAACCTGCTGTTCTAAAAGCTTCCTGAATCATATATATATATAAAAGGAATTACCCTATAATGGAAAGACAATTCCTCTTTCATTAACTATGGGCTATCAAATAAAAATCTCAAGGCTAGATATAGGTTGCCCCATTTCGAACTAATAGCCAGTGGAATCCCAGAAATTTGCCTCCAAAAATGACCAACTGTTGCCACCGCCGTGGGCTACCCTCCAGAACTTGGTGTTAGGTAGGAACTCACTGAAGACACCACATACTTAAGTCATGGGACGTGGAGAAGTCAAACTGGTACCCACCTAAAAGCTTCATCCCTCCTGGCTTAGTTTCCATAGTGCTAGAAGGTTCCGTGCACAGCAGCAGGAGAGAAAAGTCAAAGGTCTTACTCAGCTGTGACACCATGAGCTACAGTAACTGACCTGGCAAGAGATGTCTACTGGTACAATAGTGGCACAAACATCATGGGAGTAACCAACCACTTTGTAATTGGATTTAACTCTTGCCTCACAAGATGGAACTCATTCCTGGCTCCCTTCACTAGGCCAAAACACTATGACTGGTTTGGCCATAGTCCCTAGGGAAAAAACTAACATCATTCTTCTGCTTAATGAGTATAATATTCAACCTTCCCTTAAGTCAGTGATTCTCAACCTGGAGGTTGAACAACCTGTTCACAGGGGTTACCTACAACCACCGGAGAATACAGACATTTATGTTATGATTCATAACAACAGCAAAATTACAGTTATAATGTAGCAATGAAAATAACCTTATGTTTGGGGGTCACTACAGTATGAGGAACTGTACTAAAGGGTCACAGCATTGGGAAGATTGAGAACCACTGCCTTAAGTTATGGTCTTTATAATCATAGGTTAGTTCGTCTCTTAACCCCCATCAGAGAAGTTTCTTTTTGCAGTAGATGACAATAAATACAGAGACCCTCAGTTGTTAAACATGCAGACAGTAAGAGACCATGGGGTGCTCAGTTCTAAACAGAACTATCTATTTCATAGTCCCTTCCCTCGAGACTCAGAGAAGCTCATGGAAGAGGAGATGGAAAAGCTGCAGGATTCATGTCAGCCAACATCTAGAGGGAAACGATGTTTGCTGAATGTCACGGGGATGTTGCTCACATGACCTCCTAGAGGTTATGACTGCATGCCTAAGACCACACAAGATCAAACCAACCCAAATCCCAGCATGTGATAGGGTAGGAGCTCATGAAGTCCCTCCCTCAGCTGATGAGCTACTGACAACGGATGGCTGCTGTGAGTATGGGTTCTTTAGGAACCTGGCCCCAGAGAGGCTTCCCGGGGCCCGCTAGGGGGGTCTTACACACATACCCTCACTGGCAACACTAAGCGGACTTGGTGAATTTAGAACAAGAGCATATGAAACTGGGAGGAAAAAGAGGTGGAAGAATGGAGGAATCGGAGCGGTTGGAAGGGAAGGCATTTGATCACAACATATACCCAGGGTTGTTTTTTTTTTCTGGGTACTGGGGATGCAAACTCAGTTCCTCTTCTTCCTACTAAGCCATCTCGCCATCCTTACAACAGACATTGTGTGTGGGGTTGGATCTATGTTTTCAGCATCTACTTGATTATTTATTCTCTCTTCATTGGGGCCCAAAAGAATATTGTTGATTCCAGTGGACAGAAATTCAATGACCACCCTTTAGAGGGATTTTCATGCTGGCTGGCCCATCATTTTCTGCATCTCGCTCATGTTCTAATATCCCACAGGCAACCGTCACAACGGACCTCAGAGGAACCAACAGCGTGTGGCCCTGGGATGCTGTCCCTTGGCCCACACATTTCCTTTGAAAGTAAACAGGAGCACAGTAAACTTGACAGTCTTTAAGATAAGGAGACTGAGGCTCAAGGAGATAAAAATCCCCACAGATCACACAACCTGTCAACAGCCTTACTTGGTTGGAAGGATGGGCTGACTTCATATTGATAGAGTCATGTAGATTACTGGCTCTTTTATAATCCTCACCCCTGGCAAGCACCTACAGTCACAACAGAAGTGAACAGGGTGGGGGAGGGGACCGCTTGGACCAAATGATGTGGTTGTTAAAGGTGAGAGGGGAAAAAAAAGGAGGAGGACAGCTGAGCTGAGTTACGGCCAGGCACAGTGCTGAGCAACCTAGAGGCTTCTGAACTCGCCGCCGTTTTCTCAGGAGAAGCTGTGTCTTTTCCCCTAAAATCTCTGGCTTTGGAAGGAAGGCGGCGTACTGCGGGAAGACCAAGGAAATTCAACTTCTCTCGTCTTATTGATTCCTATTTCTTTCGTTCCATCTGTCTCCTTGGCATGGCGTAGGGGGTGACGAACAGCGCAGAGTAAGCCGGTTCTGTCACTCAGAAGATCGGAGCTGACAAACGAGACACGGGCTTGGGAAGGCCTCCGATGAGGGAGAGAGATCCGCGCCAGATGACAGGACTCACGGAGACTTTGACAAAATGTTACAATCAGGAAGCATGGTCTCCAGCTTCCATGGATAATAAGCAGTTTCCTTCCTGGGTGCATGCGCATAGATTTGAATATTTCTGATCAAGTGCTTCTTTTTTTTTTTTTTACACATAACAGGAAGTACATCACAGTAAAATATAAAATGAGAGGGGACAGAAGGAGAGTATAATGTAAAAGCGACATCCAAGTTGATATAGTACAGAAAACTTGAGTATCTTGCGTACATAATATGATGGCATGAGGAAAGAATGCTTTAGAAGCTAAGACTGCAAATCTCTTTTCAAGGGTGCATTTACATAAGAGTTCACACTTTCTTAAGAACCCTGCGGCATCCCGTTGCTGGTCTATCCTTAAGGAGTGCAGTTTGCCATTTCCACGGGGTCATCTCCAGCCAAAACTCTAAATAGCCACAGAAAACATGGTGGTACTTGTAAAGGAAGGCAGAAGCAGAGGAACAGACCATCTTGTGACTCTGCTCCACTAAGAGACACAAATTCTCTGTCCTTGCAAAGAGAGCTTTGTGCAGAGGAGTGACAGAGAAAGAAAAATGGAAAGAAAAAATAAACGCACTTCATCAAAGAAAGCTCACGTTGTCGGAAGCCAAGAGACCCATATATGGTGAGTCTGGAAAATGAATCCGTTTGCCATTCCGTTGCCCCCAACACCAAAGGAAGCTACTAGCAACAACGAGCCGCACAATGCAACCTCTTTGCCTGTTCTCGCTTGGACTCCCATGAAAAAAAAAAAAAAAAAAAAGACAGATGCCAAAACCTGTGGTTCCCTGAAAGCAGGAGGCCGATTCTTAAATCTTGGTTTTAAGCCCCTCTCAAACACTGTGATGGGTTGAATTTGAGAGAAACACAGAGAGAAACATACACGGGGGGGGGGGGGGGGGGGGCTTACTGGCCCCTAACTTCTCAGAATGTGACCCTTATTTGGAGAGGGGGTTTTAAGACGGGTGATGACATTAAGAGAGGGCCATTGGGGCGGGTCCTGACCCAGCATATACAGCAACGTTATAGAAAGGGAACTTTCGGACACAGAGAAAGTACGCACACAGAGAGGGTGCTGTGTGAAAAGATATGAGGAGAATGTTACCACCTATGAACCAAAGGAAGACTGTACCCACTCTTTCCCACAGTCCTCAGACGAAGCCAGCTCCGCCAATGTCTCCATGTCAGATTTCAACCTGATAGGGAAGCAATAAGTTTTTGTTGTGCAAGCTAGCCACTTTGTGGGACTTTCGTATGGCAGTTGTGCCAAATTAACGTGGATGTGTGTGCGTCAGACAGTGTGAAAGCGACTTTGAAATTGTGAGAAAGTGCAAGAGTTTTGAGGTACATGAGCCAAAGGGTGTCCTATAATACCTTGAAGAGAAAGTGTCAAGGAATGAGTGTTAAGGGTTCTTTGGGTGAGGTCTCCGTCTACAGTGAAGATGCGCAACTGGAAGAAATGTGCTCCTTGTCCTGGGTAAAGGACTTCACTGAACTGTGTGCCAGTGGATGGACAGTAAAATTTATAAGTTTGAATTTGCATATTAAGTAGCAGATTTCTAGACAAGTCGTTGCTGCAACCTGGTTTGTCCTTGCTGCTTATAGGAAAACAGAAGAGGAATGAAAGAAATGAAAGAAACAACAAAGAATCAGAAACTAAAGATTTTTACAATAAACTGCCTACCCACAGGACGAAACATGAGATAATGCCTGGAGAAACAACCAAGAATAAGGCTGAACAAGTCTTTCTCGAAGAGATCAGGCATGGGCCTAGTAGATTGAGCTGCTTATCCCAGGAAAAAACAACATCAACCTGGAAGGGTCATAAGTCAGGTTCAAATGAAGGCTCTGAAATGTTGGGGTTCCAGGGGCAGAAAACAGATCGATCCAACGCCTCAACTGCAGGTGTGCGAACCTTCTCCAAAAGGAGAGCCTGATGCCAAGTGGGGTGTGGGCACTGCCAGGGCAGGCGCTCCTAATTTCTTGGATTTGGCGGTCTGACTTCCAGTGACCCAACTTCAAAACCTGTCATCCGTGATTCCTGGCCCTTCTGCCGTATTCCACCTGCTCCTATTGGGGACACCAGGTTCACAATCAGATCTGCTAATAGGGGCTAGACTTGAAGTGGTAGCGAGCAATGTTAGTTTATGCCGCCGTGCTAAGAACACTGTGTGGTTTCTGTTTTCCTTGTAAGGCTGTATTAAAATGGATATGGTATTCATATTTATTTTAGAGGTAAGGGGCTGAGGCTGGGGGAGGTATTGGGGTGTCCTCCATAGGCAAACACTAATCCACAGTCGGCGGCACTGTTCGGAGCAATTAGAGAACTTTTAGGATGTGGAATGTTGCTGAAGGGAGGAAGTATGTTACTTGAGGGGGCCTCTTAGGGCTTTTTCATAGCCTTGACCACTTCCTGCTCATTCTTTCTGCTTCCAGTACATGGAGGGAAATCAAACTAACCAGGTTTCTTCTCCTGCCACTGGGCCATGTCTTCGCTGCCATTATGGATCCTAGCCCTCTGAAACTGAGTCACAAATCAGCTCTGCCCTCCATTGATTTTAGACACGGCATTTATCACAGCAACAGAAAAGGGACCAACACAGGGACAAGCACTATGTGTCCAAGATCGCACAGGAGGAGTCGCCAAAGCCAGCAACCAGACCAAATCTTACTGCTACCTTGAACGAAAGCCATAGCTAGGACTCTGACTCTGTGTTTGTTCGTTCTTCCTCTTCCTGGCATCATCGATCTGGACTTCATGCTCTGTCGCCCTCTTTATGACCAAAAGAAAAGCCGTTTAGTGTCTGCTTAAGCTTGGACTTTCTTCCTTTCAACCTCTCCATGTTTCATCGGATGTAAAAGGAATGCGCCTGGAAGTGATTTCTGAGTCAGGGTCTCTCCGTGAATCTCACAGCCTGCAAGACAAGCCCAAACCCCTTAGCTCAACATTCCACTGACGCATCGCATGGCCTGTTAGGAGTCATGTCTTAAAAACCTCGCACGTGTGGAAACCTGTCTGTCGACACCGTATCTAAACATTGCACGGGGAAAGTCTCCTTCCTCAACATCCCGGGATGTGTGACGGTTGTACAAATTGTCCTCCAGCTCAATGTGTCAACGCTAAGAGAGAAGCCACCAGCCTCCCTCCAAAAGGCACCCTCTCCCCGTGCATCCCTGTTCATTTGCCCATCACTCACCATGGTCTCCTGGGGCTGCTTTGACGCCTCCTTTTTTCATACCAGGTGCTGTTCCATTGTGTATTATTTGGGTAGCAAATCTCTCTTCATCCACCACCTCTCCTTCATAGCATTCATCTTGGTCCTCATTCTAGCTCCCTGGGCTTGTTGTCATCCAAAACGGGGAAAGGTTGACGGGACAAAGGAGTCTTAAGAGGAGCAAAGACACTCGGGAGGGAGATTACTCAAGAGGTATGTCTTAGCGGAAAGGATGAGGAAAAAAAGATAAAATCTGTACTACAGGGGCTAGAGCTGGAGAAGAGAGGAGTGGTGGGACCCTGAAAGCTTGAAGAGACGATCAAAGCAGAGGAGACAGGATGGGTTGCGGATCAGCTTCCTCTAACTCACCTTGGGAAGAGAGAATGTGACTTTCTTTATATGTCCCACTGGGCTTCCTCAGCCTGTTTCCTCTGAACCAACCAATGTAAGCAGTCGTTTGGATGACTGGCCACTTTCTGTTCAGCTCAGCTCTTGATTTCCTCCCGAAGCTACCTGCACGCTGCATGAAAGCTTCGGGAGCCAGGGGCTCCCAGGGCTGCCAAATCCCTTCCAGGCGCCTGCTTCCTTTTGAATTTTAGCCTGAACCAAACCAAGTGGCACTCCATTCCACCAGCCTTCTTTATTCTTGTTTCTACTAGGGGACAGGTTGAGCTGGCCTTAAAAAGTGTTCTCATGAAAAATTGTAACTTCTTTATTATACATGAAGGATCTCCTAAAGGGCATGGAGTGATACCATCTGAACTTAGAAGATATCCTGAGGTCCAGACCAAAGAAAGAGACAAATTTAAAGTTGTACAAACCAGCGGTGGGAGGGCCATCTATACTTAGTGATTGGTCTGTCGGAGTGGAAACCTCAAGTGGGTTGTAAATATAGGGTTGATTCTTTGGGGGATTTTTTTTTCTTCTATTTGCCGACTCAGCTCCTGCAATCGAGAGATCATTGTTGTTCTGTTTAACTTAAGGCAAACTAAATCAACTGACTTCATGTTTACTCCCACTTTTTGTTTTCCTGACGTTGGTTAAACGCTGTATTTTACAGTACTCTCTCAGCTTTAGTGATCAGAAATGGGCTGGGATCATTTTTAAGGCATCTACTTCACATGTGTCTGATATAGAAATCCAACATGTGTGTGTGTGTGTATGTGTGTGTGTATTTTATTATTTTTAGGAATTCTCTGGACTTCTTGGTTCTCATATCCTGGACTTTTGGATTCTCACATAATTATGATTTGTTCTATTCCCAGAATTCAGTAGGATTCTTTAAACACACGTCTCTACGAATACATCTCTACAACATGAAGGCAAGTGGATGGTTGGGGCGCCACGGTTGCTTAGACATTTTGAACTCTCAGATGCACTAGCGTAAGGCCTCCCTCGATGATTCTTTAGACATGGGAGAAAAGATTGCTTATGTATCTTTTGAGGATGGCTCGTTTCATGAAAGCCTTTGTATTAGGTGTTTAATTGTGTGTGATGGGGGGAGGGGTGGAACAGCAGTGATTAAAGATCTCCGCCATTGATTGGATAGGTCTTCGAAGGGGCTTTCTCCTGGAGCCATATAATGCAGGCACCAAGTGCTTAGAAGAATAAGTAGAAGACCAGACAGAGCAGGCAGCACTACCCCTCCCCTGCCCCAAGGTAGGAGGGAAAAAATAGAGAGTTGTAAAAGAAGGGGAGGGGAGGGAAGGGAATTTATCTGTTTTCCACAAGCAAATTGTTCACATCCATCTATCTACATTACAATTTTTCAAGCCTAAAGCTCTGGGGTTTGGCAGTTTACCCCCATTTGCAGACACCATTGTATGCACACAGACAGACAGACAGACACACACACTTTTAGCTTCATATTTAAATTTATAGATGGTCAGGTGGAGAGGAAAGACATCTGTTTTAAAGAAAAGGAAAGGAAGGAAGAAAGAAAAAGAAAGAATTGAAGAAAAGGGGAGAAAGGAAAGAAAGAAAGAAAAAGGAAGAAATAAAGAAGAAAAGAAAGAAAGAAACCCCAGTAGGTTTGATCTGAACAAAATGGTTATTCAAATGGGTCCCGTACTAATTTCACAAAGATGCGTGATAATATCCAACATATGGCTTTAACTATGTTTTTTAATATTAGAAATTGAATGCACATTTTAAGACATAAGTTTTGCTGATACGACGTTGATAATACAGGAGAACTATTTTCCATTTGTTTCTGATTATCCTAAAGACAGCCTGGGGATCATTTACCCATGGTGTAAGAGCACTCCGATAAGTCCCCAGATGTGACAGGCAAGGCATGTGTCAGCTACTGCTGGGAGACTACGTGAGGGTAGCTTTACCAGAGACCCCCTCCTGTCTGTAACCACCCAGTACAGTCCCTAAGGTCCAGGCGAACTGAAAGAGAAATCCCGTTTTTGTCAACATCCTTACAGGGCGGCTTCTGGAGGTAGACTGGCCAGAACCACAGTTTGACTGGCTGGGCGACCATAAGAAAGTTAGCTAACTCTCTTTGCCTTGGTTTATTCATCTGAAAAATAGGAACGTGCCCTCACCGATCATCTGTTTTTGGGGAGGCAAAGGTCCCTGAAGCAGTGCCCTAACAAAGCCCTTGGTCTCTGCTCCCCAGGATCTACAAGCAACGTTTGTTCCAGTTTTCCCATCAGGGTCCCTTCTGCTTCTTCTGGGACACTGCTGTTCCTTCCTCTGGGCTACATGAAGATTCTTGTCGATCTTCCTGTGAATGCCACCTGCCATTTGAATACAGGTTGGTCTCTTCCACACACCCAGGATCACAGACAGAGCTTGGCTGCGCCCTGCTCACTGTCATAGTGCATTTTCTAAATACTTCTCACTGGAACTAACTATACCTATGAATTCAGTATGTATGCAGGCACGCATGTGTTTGTTTCTTGAAAAGCCAGAGAAAAAAATCTTCCTTCTTAGGTACGCACATCTAAGACAATGAAGAGTGTTCTTTTGTTTTCATTTTAATTTATTTTCACAGATATATACATCCAGGCACACTTAAACATACATGCATGTATGCACTCTTCATATACATCCAGGCTCACTGTCACATATGCACATGTATGCACTCTTCATATACACCCAGGCTCACTGTCACATATGTGCATGCATGCACTCTTCTGACCATCATTTCCTGTCTCTGTTTCCCTTTCCATCCTGGGCTACAGTGGTTTGATTTTCTGCATTTAGCCGTTTCCTTTAATTCTCACCACTCCCATCTCTCACCTGTATTTCTCTGCTCTGAGTCTGAAATCCTTCTGTCATTTGCCCTTATGCATCATCCACTCTGTTTCCAGTTACTTGGGAATCTCTGTTTTTCCCTCCATCGGCCGTTTTGATCTAGGGATTGTCGTTTCACTAACTTCGTCTTTCCCAGAAGTTCTGACAGAGCACTGTGATTTCCCTCTTGCACTGTCTTTGTGTCTTGACTTCTCTTCGTTTCTGGCACCTTCCAGACACGGGAGCTCAGGCTCTTGCGTGCTTTAGATCACACTTTTGCTCCTGTAAGGTCCTATCATGACCTGAGTCCCTTGGTTCCACCCTCCTGGCGCTTGGGACCTGCAAGGCTGGTCGTGAGGTGCTGGGAGAGGAACCTGGTCCACCAGCTCTGGGTTTTGCTCTTTCTTCATGGCTTGCAGCTTTGACGCCATCCTTCTTCCTCAAAGTCCTGAGTTCCTTGACGATCCAGACCTAGAAGACTGAACTCTACTCAAACTGTATCCATCCTGCAGAGCCACTGGTAGTTGTGGGTGTGTCTTCAGACTGCCACTTACCATTTAATTTCAAAATTATTTGAGGGGATGAGGGTCGACAAGGACTACAACAAGCTCTTTTATATTAAAGAAAAGAATCTTTTTATATGAAAGCAAAGTTGGAATGAGCAGAGTTAAAGCAACCAATTAGGAGCAATTTCCAATTTTTAAGAGAAAATTACAAATTAAAACGTCTCTGAAGTTCAGTAAGACACCCTGTAAGACACTCAGATTCATATGGGAAAAATTAGCCTCAAAGTTTGATGTGTTCTTTGAAATCCATCACGGCCAGCCTTAAACACCCCCTAGAGAGGACGCGGGGGAGTATTAAGAAGCCGGACTCCAGAATGTGTCATTCTGCCTCTCTCTGCCTCGGTTTCCTCACCAGTAAAAAAGAGCTGCTAATGGTACCTACTTTGTAGGAGGTTAAATGAGACAATATCTGGAAAAAAATGTTCAGTGCCTGGAGCATGAAAAAGCTACAAATCTGTTTGTCTAGCAAAATCAAGTCAGATAAAGAATAGGGCTAAGCTTGGGGCATCACAGGGAGGCTGAGGTGCTTTGTTATTTATATAAAAAGATACCTTTGCCATCAAAATGAGTTTGTCACCCCCATTTGAAAACAATTCTTTAGCTGATGTACAAAGGAGCTGAGGATACGGGCAGAGCTGGAGAGAGGAGAATTTCTAGCTAGGAAAACAGATGAGAAAAAAAACTGAGAATTGGTCTTTGTTTGCTTGGGGCATTTGCTTGTTTCTCTGTCTGATGAAGCCCGGCTCTCTAGTGAGGCTGGCCTTGAACTTACTCTGTGTCTCAGAGAGGCCTGAAACTTGTGATCCTCCTGCCTCGACCTCGCAGTGCCGGGATTACAGCTATATACCACCTCACCTAGCAGACTTGTTTTCATTTTAATATAATTTCAAGGCAAGGGGAGAAAAGAAATGAGATTTGTCAATACGGTGTCATGACCTGAAAGTTGTCATGGTTTAGAGATGTGCAGACTTTGCAAGATGGCTCTTTCCCGTCTTTTAGGATACTCACAAATCCACACACTGGCTCCATCATTTTCTAACGGAGAGGTATGTGCAAACAAGCCAACATTCAAAAATGGTATTTTTGAAATGATAAAATATTACCAGCTTCTAAACGATGATAGGAATGCCAGAATGAAATGGTTTAGCATGCTTGAGCACAGAGCGAGCCTTTATTGGGGCCTTGTGAGGGGCAAGGGTACGCATTATCTCACCTGAGTTTCTGGCAAGAAGGGTTACGTATTTGAAGGCAGCTGTATCTTTTTCATCCCCAAAGTCCAGGAAACAAAAGCAACAAAGTAAATTTAATTCAAATTAAATCATTGTGATGGTTAATTCTGCTCTTTAGCGTGCAGGGATCAGGTCAGCTAGGAAACAGATTCCTGAGTGAGGTTATTTGCTGGAGGGGTTAGCTGAGGGGCGGGTCTCCAATAGAGTACTTCCCCTGGAGTCTGCAGTCTGAAGAGATCTGTGGGCAGAACTGTGTTCCTCTGCCTGCCTTTGCTCCTTGCTGGTGAGGGCAACCTCTCTCTCTCTCTCTCTCTTTCTCTCTCTGCTGCAGCTCTCCTCCGCCACCAACATCAGGACCCAGCTTCTTCAGTCTAGCAACAGGGACCTAAGCCCAGCGACTCTGCAGGGCCCCCCCCCAGGCCATCAGCACTAGTCCAGGACTGCTGAGGCATCCAGCCTTGTGAAGTGTGCAGGTACCAGGTTCTCAGCCTCACCAGAGTGCAGACAGCCGTCGTTGGACTTCCCAGCCCATCACGGAAAGCTGTCTGAGAAATCTCCTTTGTTGTATATACTCAACCTATCGGTTCCATCCTCTAGAGAACCCTGACCACATTAGTAATTGGAATAAACCAGATGATCCTGACAGAGGTTCAGGATAAAAATGGGTTCCGATCTGTACAGAGGAGGGACATTAAACAGGGTGGTGACTAGGAAACTCTGATTAAGCATCAGTCAACTGTATAATTAATCCAAGCAAAACACTTATGCTGACCCAAGCAGGTAAGAGCAGTGTGGGGTTTTCTACTCTTGACCCACAGTGGAAGCGAGAACTCACCAAATCCCTGCCAGCCTTCTGGGCACTTAATGGCATAGAGACTCCAGTTCAAAGATAATCTTTTGGTCCATTTTTTTTAAAGAACAGCTGAAGATCATGCTTTTGAGAAAGAGGGCAAACGTCCGTGACACAGGCAAAGATGAGGTCAAGTCACCTGCGAATTTGGATTTTCACATCCATCCAATTGCCCAGGTCCTGACCCTCACCTTCTGTCTTCGCTGCCAGAGAGAGCCAGGGTGTTCTGCCTCCTGTGACACAGGAAACCACTCTCCTGTGTCAAATCTACCATCAATTTTGCAGTGGCTCTCTGCCATTAACACACCCCAGGTAGGTAGTTGTCACGACGCATTAGCTCTGAAAGACGCTGACAGAGTAACTGCAGGCGAGCTCAGAGCTCCTTCCAGGCCAGCACCTGCCACCTGCTCAGGCAGGAGCCACCTCTGTCAAGACCCAGGCTGGCGAGGAGCTTCAGGAATCACTTGGTGCCGGTGCCCTCCGTGGACAGCCGGCTGCAGGGCAGCCTGTCTAGTAAAAGCAGGAGAGAAACCTTTGCCAGCCACCTGCCTGCCCCCATATGGCGGCCATTTAAAAACCCGTCACTTTCACAAAGAAACCCTCGAATTATTCATTCATCAGATGCAGTTTTGACTGGCCCAACTGCCTTGATGCAGCCGCCCGATGCTGATTAGCACAGCCGTGCTGCTCCCTACGCTTGCTGTTGGGATGTCAGCAAGGAAGACGCTGCGTGTGGCTAGCTAAGCCAGCCAATGAGGCTCCCTCTCTTTTGCACCCTCAGTATTTCAAGAAAGCCGTGGCCGAGGAGCAGGAGAGCCACCCGCCCCAGCAACCTGCCTGATCTATAGAAAAGGGCACTGTCCAATGTTGCAATGAGATAACCTGTTTTGTCATTCTCCCGGTCCAAAGGTAGTATGTTCCCAGGGAAGATGGGGAATCCTTTCAGAAACCAGAGTGAAAAATTGAAAGCAAAACCTGAAGGGTCACTAAATAAATGATGTACAGCGGTCCGCATCAAAAACTGTTCTAATTTTGTTTTAAATTATTTTCACGAGACAGTCTAAATGTTTGGCAGGACTTAGATACATTCATATTTTCTTTCTCACTTGTTTTTGGTACTTTCTGGATGCCCACTCACCTCCCCTCGTACCATACAACCTTCAGGAGAGCAGGGAGTGGGGCTTGTCACTGCCATGATGCCCAATGAAAGTTTCGGACAAGCGGAAGCCAAGGAGAATGAGCTGAGCGGGTGGCCTGCGTGGAAGGAACCGAATGTCTTGTGGCTTTTCCAAATACCGTGCAAAGCTTGTGAAAGGAGGAGTCTCAGTAAATGCAAATGGCAGAAGAAATGAAGCAGTTTCAGAGGAGTCTGGGAACACACTGAAGATTCAGAGCACAGGTTCGGATCTTGGTGATGTCTCCCTAAACAAAGTCTGGTAGTCAGCCCCCAGAACAAAATTAACTGCAATGAAACTGAACAAATTTTCGTGTGTTTGGACTGTATCTCAGACATCTTGACCATGACAATTCTTACAAAGGAAGACGTTTAAGACACCTTTGTCTGCCACCTTAACTCAGAGAAGGGAGCAGTTTACAACAAGTTTCCTTAATTTGGGTATGAGAAAATTTCCTTTAGCCCCTTCTTGCTTGGTCAGAAAAACTCGTTTGTTAATATCTTACCTTCATTCCTCCTAATACCCTCTGTACAGAGCCATCAATCAACTTCCCAAATAGTATACCACTTCTCATCAAAGCCCCTACTAAAAGTCCTAAGAAGGCCCCAGTCTACAGGATCGTGAAAACCATTTCCACTCTTTCCGTTGGACTCTTGGCATCTCAAGAACTTCCTGGTGAATGTAGTTACGTCAGCAACTTGTACACTGGTCCAACTATATAATTTATATAATGAAAATATAATGGTGGGTATGAAACAGCAGCAACAAACATCAGACGGGACTATGAAAAACAACACCATGGCAACACATGGCAAGGCCTGTGGCTGAGGCTGAAATGGATGCCCTTCACCTTTCCTGAATTTAATAGGCAGGAAAATCTGGAAACCACAAACTTTGAAAGACTTAGAGTTTAATCCAACTGTTGGCTTGCCCACCTGTAGTTGGTCACGTAAAAATTCATCTATCAAAGTAATCATGATGGTCAGTGGGAAGTGTGCCCATTTTAAAAGAGACCTGTTATTCACACAACCAGGCGATCAATTCTGATCACCTATATAAACTTAAAGGCTGTGTGAGGGCAAGAGAGATGGCTCAATGGCTAAGTGTGCTTGCTGCTCTTGCAGAGGATCTGGGTTCCCAGCACCCAGAGAGAGACTTACAACTATCCATAACTCACACGGTAAACATTTATACACATTAAATAAATTACAAATTTGAAAGCAGTAAATATGGTTTGTTTTCTACTTGTGGCTATTGTTTAAATTATATAAAAGAATAATAACAACAAAAACATGCCCATCCCATAGAAGTAAGATTTTGAGATACTGGAAAATGAGCTAGAGTTTCCTTGTCTTGAGTAGATGTTATGCTATGAGAGATTCACCAAAACCACGTCATAAATAAATGACCTGACACAAGAAATGGATACCAAGGGAAGGGTATCCATTCTTACAAATATATAAGGTCAAATACAAACAGAAAGTTGGGTTATCATAGTTAAATTGATGGAGACTAAGAAGTAACCCCAGCCAGGCAGGACATCACATACTATAACAATGTCACATGGCTGTCACTGCTGCACCAAGGAAGCTCCAGGCTTGTGTACCTGCTGCTGACAGCACCAAAAATGGGGCATTCTGTGGTCAGAGGGTCCACTTTTGTCCTCCAGAGGCCAGCTCCAGCTCAGGGCCTGGGCTCACATAAATGAGTCATTCCTCGGGTTGTAGTTTGTACAGGAGAAGCTGAGACTGTTTGTGGGTCTAAAATTCCTAATAACTGTAACTTTTCTTCGATAAAGCACACACATAATGCTACTGAAATAGTTCCAGTCGTAAGGTGTCTGGTTTAGTGTGGAAAAGACGCAGCCTGTGGCATTCTAAACCAGAGTGCCAAAATGGATTTACTCTGTTTGTAACTAAAGGTCTTCCTAGAGCTTTGGCCAAGGCCCATGTCTGAGGAACATCTCTGAGAGCAGCGGCAACTTGGTGGCCCCAGAATGACACAATTTCCAGAACAAGTCAGGGCCACACTGAGAGATCTGTTGAAGGTGTGAGGACGGACCATAAGCCAGGAACTCTGGGCTAGCAATTTGACATGTTACTGCTGTGGGATAATGCTCTTGTACACTGTAAAGATTTGTCACTTGTATGGGTTGAATAAAACTCTGATTGGCCAGTAGCCAAGACTAGGAGAATTCTGGGACGGGGAAAGGCAGGGACACAGTCGCAAACCAGACACAGCAGAAGCAGGATAAGATACCAGGTCATGTGGCTAAATATAGACAAGAATTAGGGGTTAATTTTAGTTGTAAGAGGTAGTTAGTAATAAGCCTAAACAATAGATCAAGCAGTTTATAATTAATGTATACCTCTGTGTGTTTATTTGGGACTGAATGAGAGGAATAAAAACTCCAGGCTGGACAGAAACTTTTGTCTATAAATGGTACCCAAACGTTTGGCAAGAATTTTCACATAAAGCCTGAGAAAGCTTTTTTTTTTTTTAAAGAGGACCCAAAACAGAAAAGAACAGAGTTGAGCACAGCTCCTTGGCAGCAGTATTGTCTCAGATGGGTTCTCTTTGCTAGAGGCAGACAAAGGCATGGCTCCTTTAAGAGAGAGGGCTCTGCCATCAAACACTTAAATGTTGTTTATGAGCAGTCAACGTCAGGTTTCTTGGTGGTGGGCATGGACCTTGAAACTCCACAGAATTGTGACAATAAGCATGACTCTCACCAGTACAAATGGCTGTAGACAGAAGTTTCTGTGCCACCTGGTCCCACAGCCATTCAGTCCCACAGAAAGATGCAGAGGCTTATATTAATTGTAAACTGGCCTCTTAACTCAGGCTTATTACTAACTAACTCTTACAACTTAAATTAACCCATAATTCTTGTCTATGTTTAGTCATGTGGCTTAGTACCTTTTCTCAGTAAGGCATTCTCATCTTGCTTCCTCTGTGTCTGGTTGGCGACTGCATCTCTGCCTTTCCTCTTCCCAGAATTCTCCTCATCTGGTCACCCCGCCTATATTTCCTGCCTGGTTGCTGGCCAATCAGCATTTTGTTAAATCAATATAAGTGACAAATCTTTACAGGGTGCAAGAGTGTTCTTCCAGAGCATGTTACTGCAACAAAATACATATTTGAGAGAAGCAACTTAGGGAAGAAAGGGTCTGTCCCGGCTCACATCAAAAGGGAGTCAGAGCAGGAGGAGCACAAGACAGCTAGGGACACTGCACCCACAATCAGAGAGGGATCAATGCTGATGCTCTCCCCACTTTTCCCCGTTACAGAGGCCAGGACAACAGCCCATGGAATTGTGCTATTCCTTCCCAGGATGGGTCTTTCCACTTCCAACCTTTCATGGACAACCCTGGAGGCTTGTCCAATAAGTAATTCTAGATTCCATCAAGTTGACTATCCAATGTCAAGCCTTGCAAACTTCATAGAAAATTCGCTAGCATTTCTGAATGCTTAGGAGGCATCAAGTCATATGTTCACGGCAATTCCATTATCAGGCAAGGAGACGAAAGCCTAGGGGAAAAAAAATGGAAAAGCACCGCCAGCCTGAGGATTGGGTTGTCCACTCACTAGGCCACGCCCTTCACATTACATCATGCAAACCCCAAGGGGAATCAAAGCTGATCCTGAACAAAGAAGTACCTGCTATCAGACTATCAGGATTCAAATACCTGAGCAGCAGGTTCCATCCCTGAGACCCAGGGAAGGGTATACAATCATTCTGTCCTTCATTTTCTCACAACAAAATGGGAAGTAATAGCACCGTCAAACTTAACAATGCTGTTGGCATTCGTTCTACATGTGGTCTATGAAAGGATCCAATCTCATCTTCTCACATGTGGAAATCCATCTTTCCCAGCACCACTTATTGATGAGACTTTGCTTTCCCCGCTGTGTACTCTTAATCTCATTCTCAGCCATCAGTTGATCACACATGCCTAGGCTTGTGTGGGGCTTCCTGTTCCGTCCTGTTAGTCAATGTGCCTATCTTTATGCAGATGCCATTCAGGTTTGATGTCTGAGGCTTTATAATATGTTTTGAGAACAGAAAGTGTGACTTTTCCAGTTTTATCTTATGGAAAATGCTTTGGCGGTTCCGAGGAGCAAGGCCTACAGCATATCCTACAGCTCTCTGTCATGGTTAACAACGACATACTGAACTCTTAAAGTCTGACTAGAGAGTGGGCCCTATGTTAAGTGTCCACATAAGATCATGATAATGATAATGGTAACAATAAAAAAAGAAAGATGAAAAGTAACAGGTGGGTTCCTAGCACAGATCGCGGTGGCAGTTATGAAGGCCACAAGATCCAGATTTGTCGAGTTCCACATATTAAACATACAGTTTTTGTGTACCAACTGCATCTCAATAAAGTAACTTAAATTTTTAAAAGTGCCACAGTTGAACAAACTGAACAACATAAAAAAAATAAAGTGAAATAAAAGATTTCATGTTGAACCTTTAGCACTGTGTAGAGTCCAGATGTCCACACACTAAGCCATGCAAACTGGTATTTTCCTCCAGCCCCACATGGTAGAAAGGACCTCCCCCTCCCAGTTAGTCCAGTAACCAGTTCTCTGAGTTCTTAAAAAGGACTTACACCTCTCTATATATACCCTACAGATCACCATGGCCAATGGCCACGTACTTCATCTACGACAGTCGGTCATGAGGCTTCACATAGAAATGCCCACTTGCCTGTGTCCTGATGAACATTCCTCTTGAACATTCTTGTTTCTTCACTATTTTACATGTTCCTAGAGTCCACCAGAAAAGATTTACAGGGGCACATGTGGAAAAGATTAATTATTGCGTAGGTTTAGGAAAAGGTAGTTAGTGCTCAAATAAGTTTGACTCCTACCTTATCTAACAGTCTCTAAAGCAGAGAGTGAATTTAGCATCCTCTGCCTATGGGCAAATCTTAGCAGAGGGGAATCAAGTTACTCGGCTGAAGAGTAAGTGTGGTCCTTGGTTTAGTAACACTTAGCTGACAATAGGGGTGCCTTAGTGTTGGAAAGCTTCTTATTTTGTATGGGATATATTAGATGAAGATAAAGTACACAGAAGTCATATGGAATTATGAAAAATTAGGCAACAGGGTAAAAAAGTCTCCCTTTTTTCATGTTCGTGATTAACATTTCTCCAGAAAGCAAACAACTTAGACTATTGTCTTCTTTGCAGAGGTTGCCCAAGGGCGAGCGAGACAGTTAATTTCATTAGACAAAATATATAATCCAGAGGTGGCCATACAGTCATTGCATGCATATGTGCCTGACCAGGAGTAGGCAGTATCTAAACGCAAGAATGGAATACACTAGGCCATTTTCATGCTGCCTAAACGTGTGCATGCTTCAATATAAAACACAAATGATGTTTCCGCCATGTAAATCCGACGAATTAGCCTTTGGCTAATGCATGTTGGTTATTAGGAAGGTAGACGCTGTCTTTCTTCTCAATCTTGTTTCTAGACCCTTGAACTAAATATATAACAAGTCTGAAGACAATGCATTACTGAAAAGAAAAGCATCAGAAATGGTAAAAAAAAAAAAAATAGAAGACTAACTTTTTTTATTTGAGACAGGGTTTCGCTGTAGCTTTGGAGCCTGTCCTGGAACTAGCTCTTGTAGACCCGGCTGGCCTCGAGCTCACAGAGATCCGCCTGCCTCTGCCTCCCGAGCGCTGGGATTAAAGGCATGCACCACCACCACCCGGCCAGAACACTGACTTTTGAAGTAACAAAGAAATCAGAAAGATCTTTTTAGTTTTGTTCTCAAAGTTCCATAAAATAATGAGTTATAAGCTTTTCCCTCCGGAAGGTTATTAAAGTCCATTAAATTTAGCATCTGTAAATTTGTGTCCCTGTGATGCAAGGCGGGTGCTGAGCCCTGAATGGGGATTGCGGTCAACGTCCAGTCCTTTTACGTGAAGCTTATCCTCATCGTGGATGAGGTCATATTTCTACCTTTCAGATCTCTGCTCATGGAGCAAATGGCAAAGAGAGTTAGCTGCCTCCATGGAGTAAGTCCTTTAAAAGGGGAACTCACATCGTGAAGAGAAGCTCAACACAGGCTCAAAGGTCTTAGGCCACTTTGATTTGTTGAAAGGCTCACGGCATTAGAGAGGGAAAGAGTGTCACAACAGGATCACAAAACTTACCGTGAATTAAAACTCCATATATTTCCTTTGCAAAGTCATATTTTAAACAATAAAAGATACAATACATTATGCCACTTGCAATTAAGAAGCTTAAACGTTCAGCACATAGTGGGAGAGGCGCATAGGTTTCTTTGGATGACATCGTCCCCCTTCATTTGCCAGAACTATATATCAAGCCTTGGAATTATGTATTCCAAAGACCAGCAACCCGTAGATGGAATTGTGTCTTTTGCTATGCCCAGAACAAAAAGAGAGAGAGAGAGACAAGTTAAAGTCTTAATCCTAAATTTCCCAGAATGTGAACTTATTTGGAAATAAAGTCTTCATAGAGGGTGATGAGGGTAAATGAAGTCTTTAGGATGGGCCCTGATTCCACAGACAGAGAGAAGAGCACACAACTAGACAGGATTGGAGAGATGCCTACCAAAGTCACGAGGTAGACAAGACACGGACTCTAGGGTGAGTAAAGGAAAGATTCCTTACTGGGTCAGAGGGAACACTGCCTGCAAACACTCGGTTTCCTTCTGGCTTCCGCACTGGGAATGCCAAGCATATCTTCTTAATGCTCTGCAGCAAAGATAACGGACCTGGCAAGCTCGTTAGTTTCTTGTCTTGTGTAGGAAGAGGGACCCTCAATTTAGACAATGGCATCCGTTATACCGGCTAATAGAAAAGTCTGTGAGACATTTCCTTGGCTCATAATCGATGCGGAAAGACCCAGCTCCTTGTGGACAGCGCCCTCCCCCAAACTGGTGGCCCTTGGTGCTATAAGAAGTCTGGCTGAACAAGCTAAAAGTAGCAAGCAAGTCAACAGTGTTCCCCCAAAGACTCTGCTTCAGTTCCCGCCTCCAGGCTCCTTGCCTTGAGTTCCTGCCCTGACTTCCTTCATGACGGACTGACTGTAAGCTATAAGACGAAATAAACCCTTTCCTTCCCAAGTTGCCTTTGATCGAGGCATCTAACACACCAATAGAAAGCAAATGAGGACAGTTGGGAATGGGTAAGTTTTCTAAGCAGCTTAGCTCCTGGCCTCTGTTTTATTTCTTCGCACAGGGCCCTCTCCCTCGACAGGTGAGGCAGCAGGTCAGAACTCTAGCCAGCACCCAGCCAAGCCCAGCTTCAGCAGTCGACTGGAATTTGCCTGCATTGTGATCGTCAGCTCCCTGAGTGGTCCTAGCTCCTGAAGGCATCGCATATATTACCAAAACGGAATAGCAAAATACAGAGCCATCTGCCGCCTTGTGCTGACTTTAGTTGCAGGGTTATTCATTAGGTGGTCTTGTGTCTTTCTTGACTGACTAAGAAATAATGTAATTATAAGATGACATAGAAACGGTATAGCGAAAACACAGGGAAAGTGTTCAAAGACACAAATTCACGCCTGGTCTCTGTCACGTTCATTTCACTCCCCTCAGGAGTTAATCGCTTCCCTTTCTACTCCAGCTACCTCTGCCCTGGACCAAGCACTTGGAATCTACAGTCGTGACTGTCACGGCAATGGTGACAGCCTCCGTTTGATACCCACTATCCACTGCATCCAATCTCTTCGTATACTTGATTTGAGCTTTAGAATTATCTATTGATTTTTTTTTTTGTAGTGGAGAAATTAAATCTAAAGGTGTATCTTGCCAAAATAGCAGATCACGAACCCCAGTTTCTGACACCAGAGACTCACACTTCTGCACACTGTGCCCCATGGCTCCACCTCGGGTGTCTTTAGGGCAAGGGTAAATACTAGCAAGATATGTGGATGCTCTCTGTCTTGATTGATAGCTCTCGTCCCCACCCTGTCCTCCTTGAGCTCTGTGATACGGCTGATTACCCTACATATACTGAGATTATCAGCAATAATTTCAACAATTAGGAGATGGCGAGATGGCCCAGTGGTTAAAAGAACTGACTGCTTTTCCAGAAGACCAGGGTTCAATTCCCAGCACTGTAACTCAAATGCCCGGGGGTGGGGGGCGGGGGGTCACGACACCCTCTTCTGATCTCCATAGGCACTGCAGGCATTTGGCGTATAGACAAACAGACAAAACACTAAAAGCATAAAATAAAAACCAGTAAATTTCAAAACAAAATAAGAAGAATTCTTGAAATTATTGCAAAATTTGTTTGGAGATGTTCATTTTACCCATTGATTTGGAATACTTCACTTTTAAACTCTTGGTGAGCCAGTCAGGCGTGATTTTTTTTTCAAAGTAATGTGATAACTTATATATACTTAAAGGTACTCAGAAAGTTGAACTTGGCTTCAGGCCAGCTACTGATATTAAACTACTATTTTCCTGTGTGATCAAAAGGCTCCAATGACAGTTACAACAAATGCACAGCTGTACAACAACAAAAAAATTTACATTTCTCTTCTGATCCAATAAATGGGGCCAAATTTAGGTTCCCTAAGCTCCCCCCCCCCCCAGAAATGTCATGCTGGTCGCTACTCAGACCTCATGAGACCCTCTTCAAGTAAGAACAACTTGCGAGCTCATGCCGTTGGATGAGCGCCCGCTCGGGGCACGTGGCAGTCTCTCGGTGCTCTGTACCACACCTGACAATGAACTCCTGACTTCATGGATGAAGAGGTCGACGGTCAGAGGATGTCAGACCGTGGAGGATGATGGGGCATCACCAGGATTCCAAGAAGGACAATCTGACCCTCAGCTGAGTCACCACCCAGATGCTCTGTTAGCACTGACCTGGGGACAGTTAAAAGCCTCTAGTGACTCAGGCACCATGTGGAGCCTGTCATCAGTGTCACTTACTCTGCCTGGGGCTTGTTTTGTTAGGTGAGAAAAATGAGGAGAATGTAGCCATTAATTACAGCTTTAAGTCTGATTAAATCTTCCTGCCTCTCAAGAATCTTTTTTTTTTTTTAAGCAGATTATCTACGACCGTCAAAAAAACTACTTGAGTCTCCAAATTCCTTATTTCCATTCACAGGATGGACATGTCCCTTTGAAGCAAACAGTCGTGTTCATCTGTATTCGTACAGCCGTGCTGCTCGGGATGCCCTGGTCTCATTTTAAAGGGGTTCGTCAAGAAGACCACGTTTGTTTGTTAAGAAGACATCTACTTCAGTATGGTCTGTGGTACAGGTCTTCCGTTTGCCCTGCCCTTTAAGAAAGATCAACTTTGAAACGTGGTTGAAACAAACAAAAAGACTTTCTGAAGTTGCTTGATAAAATGGTCTACGTGCCAATCTCAGCAATAAAACATGGCCGAGTATTACATCTTACTGAAATGCTGCTTCAAAACGGCCAGTCAAAGAATGCAAACATCAGGTAAACAAGAATGCTGATTGGTAACAGCATACATCAGGGTGGCCGTTTTTGATCCTGAATTATTCGGCCTTAATTTGGAATTTCTTTCATCTCTTCCTTCCCAGGAGTATAAGCCCAGCGCCGTGCGGTTGTTTTTTGTAGTTCATTTTATTTTTCCTTACTGCCGTTCAGTGTTCAGAACAACGCGGAATGTCTCTTCTTCACACGGAGAGTGAATTCAGTGACAACTCAAGCACGTAATTCTTCTCTGCATGGAGGAAGATGCTGGACATCTGCTCGCTATGGCGCACAGAACGGCGCAGCACATGACCGCGGGGTAGCTGTCGGGGGAGGGGACCCGCTGCATCGCACAGTACAGCTTTATTAGAAGGAAACTACCAAATACGCTCCCTAAAGCTCTCCTTGTGTGTTTGCCTGACTTCTTGAGAATGGAGACTAAAAAAGATCAGTACATTTTTTTTTTCCACGCTGAATCCCCTAACCCCACACTAAGGCTGATACTCAATAAACTATTAAATAAACCTGCAATTCTCAACCTGTGGGTCACAACCCTTTTGGAGAGTTAAGTGAGCATTTCACAGGGGTCAAATATCAAATATCCTGCATATCAGATATTTACAATATGATTCATAATAGTAGAAAAGTTACAGTTGTGAAGCAGCAATGTAAATAACTTTATGGTGGGGGGTCACCACAACATGAGGAGTATGTCAAAGGGTCAGAACATTAGGAAGGTTGAGAAACCCTGAAATACACAAAAGATTTCTATTTTTAAATATTCTATCATAAAGTGCATAATCTATTGCCATTCCACTCACACTGCAAAGGAAACGATTAAAATAAGTCTTCCTCTCCTAAACTTCATTAACACTATTTTGTTTAAGGAAGGGTCTCTGCATTGGTACATTCTATCCTGAAAGAATCAATTAAATTCTTAAAGACTTTGGGTGGGTCTTGAAAACTCAGGAAGTAAACAACACAGAGGCTTCAGGAAGTCCCTGAAACCTACCAGATGTAGGAAACTTCTTCCTCCCAAAGCTGCTATAAGCAGTGAAGACTGGGAGGAGACACTCTGAGCCAAGGGAAACTTTCTGGAAGAGCCAGACTAGGGTAACTATCTTCAAAACGCACCTGCTGAGTAACCTGGGCACTTTGTGACAGAACTCTCCGCCATTTCTGCTTCTGTCCGTATGCAACCCCAATGAAACTCCCTGGTTCAGCAGGTGGGATTTTAGTGGTATCCTGACTTTGATTGTCACCATCTTATCTGAAGTGAGGTACCTGTTCACACCTCCTCAGCCACACTATCATACAAAACCCAATTTCCAACCCTACCACTGCTCTGTCTAGCTTCTTGAATCCCCAAGAGTACACCTAGGCTAGGAAAACTAGTTCTGCCTTTGAGCTTCAGTCCCGCACGATTTTCCTCAATGGCTTCCCATTTCTCTCACAACTGCTCCACAGAGATTTTCACCACCATACTTAACTGTTGGAGCTCCAAACCCCATTAATCACTTATGAGGTAGACACCTTTCTTTGGAAAACATCAATAAGCTTTGTTTTTTAGAATACTTTTCTATTTACTGGGAAAATGAACAAATAGCATCATGTTCCCATGTAGCAGCTTCCTGTGCCTTGGTTCCCCTGTGAGTAACATCTTGTAGCTGTATAGTGCATTTCTTTAAGTTAATGAACCAACATGATATATAATATGAACTAAAATCTGGTGTTTACATTAGATGTCAATCTTTATATCACACAGTTCTTGAAATTATAGATGCATAATGTCACATTTCCATCATTTCAATGTTTTTATCATATACAGAGAAGCATTACCAAGCTCAGAAATCTCCTGTCTTTGCCTATTTTTCCCAGCCTTTCTTCCTCTGAACCCCTGGAAAATACTGAGCTTTTTATTCTCTTTATAGTTTTGCCTTTTGCACAGCATCCTTAGTTGGGCTCTCACAGGATACAGGCTTTTAGTTGAGTTCTTTCATTTAGTAATATAATTTAAAGCTCTTCCACGGAGCTAGGGATATTGCCTAATGGTAGAGCACCTGCCTGGCCCGTGCAGGGCCCTGACTTTACTCCCCAGCACCACAGGCACATTGTTTCCCCATGGCTCTTTGTGCTTCACCTCCTCAATTCTTTTTCTCACTGAACACGTCACTGCTGCGTGCATGCACCACCATTTATTTATTTATTTATATCTTCGGCCAGTGGCCATCTTCTTTGATTACAAGTTTGGGCAGTTATGAATAAAGCTGTTTGTTGGTTACTTGTCTCATTGTTGGAACAAAATATAAGACCAAAGCAACTTATGGAAGGAAAATTTTGTTTTGAGGGTATAGTCCATCACAGTGGGGAAGTTATGGAGGTTTGAGGCAGCTGGCCAATGTATCAGAAGTCTAAAAAAAGCATACAGCAATGAGCACCACTTAGCTCCTGTCTTCATTTGGGGTCTCTATGGCTGTGAGGAGTCACCATGACCACAGCAACTCTTAAAAAGAAAACCATTTAATTGGGGCTGGCTCACAGTGTCAGAGGTTTAGTCTTGCCATGGTGGGAAGCATGGTCGCATGAAGGTAAGCATGGTGCTGGGGAGGTAGCAGAGAATTCTACATCTGGACCAACAGGCACCAGAAAGGGAAAAAGAGGAAGAGACACTGGGCCTGGCTGGAGTATTTGAAATCTTTTTTTTTATTTTTTTATTGATATTTATTGAGCTCTACATTTTTCTCTGCTTCCCTCCCTTCCTCTCTCCTCCCCCCTTCAATCCTCTCCCAAGGTCCCCAGAGCGTTTGAAATCTTAAAGTCCACCCCAGCAACACACTTCCTCCAACAAGACCACACTTCCTCCAACATGGCCACACCTCCTAATAGTGCCACTCTCTGGTGACCAAGCATTCAAATCTACGGGCCTGTAGAGGCCATTCTTATTGAAACTGCCTCAGCTCCTTTTTCTCCATTTTTGTTGAGTTCTGGACCTCAGCCTATAAAACAGTGCCACCTACATTGGGATGGGTATTCCCACATCATTAATCTAATCTAAACATTCTAAGAGATTTGTTTCTATGGTGATTATGAAATCACACCAAATTGACCATCAAGATTAAGTATTACAACTGCTATAAATACAGGTGTCCAAGGTCTGTATGGAGATAGATATAGATAGATAGATAGATAGATAGATAGATAGATAGATAGATATTCAACTCAGTTATATCAATAGCTACAAGCAAGCATTGTGGTAAGATGTTAACAACTACCAACTTAGCTGGGTATGGTGTACATACCTGCTATTCTAGTGCTCAGGAAGCAGAGGCAGAGGTTGAGGAGTTCCACGCAGCCTCAGATATATCATGAGTTTGAGGCCAGCCTAGGATGGGAGGGCAAGATAACCTGTCTTCCAACGTCATTCTACCATTGTGCACTATAACTAGCAATGAACAGAGTTCCTGTTGCTCCTCACCTTTGTTAACATTTACTATTGCCAGTGTCTCAGATTTATCCATCCTAATAAGTGAATAATAGCATCCTGCTGTCATGCTAATTTACATTTCCTTAATCACATATGAGGTGGAGAATGTTTCGTCTGTTTGTTAGCTGTCTATTGTTGTAGGAGGTCTCTTGTTTATTTTCGGCTGCTCAGCCCCAAAATAACCACACAGAAATTGTATTAATTAAATCACTGCTTGGCCCTTTAGCTCTAGCTTCTTATTGGCTAACTCTTACATCTTAATTTAACGCATTTCTATTAATCTGTGTATCACCATGTGGCTGTGGCTTACCAGCAAGGTTCCAGCATGTCTGTTCTTGGCAGCTACATGGCCTCTCATTTGACTCCTCCTTCTTTCTCCCAGCATTCAGTTTAGTTTTCCCCTGCCTACCTAAGTTCTGCCTTGCATAGGCCTAAGACAGTTTCTTTATTAACCAATGGTATTCACAGCATATGGAGGGGAAGCCCACATCAGTCTGTCTTCTCTTACCTATTTCTGATTGCCTTATCCATTTCTTCTTATTGAGGTTTAAGAGTTAGTCTAACGTGTTAAATACTAGTCACTATTGGTCCTGTTTTCTCCAGCCGGAGAATTAACTTTGTCTTTCAACAGAATATATAGCAGAGAAGTTAATGCTAACTAACAAGTCCAACTTGTTAATTGTCCCTTCTTTCATCATCAAATCTAAGGTCTCCTAGATTTTCCTCCCATGTTGTCCTGTCAAAAGAAGTCTTGCTTTGTGTTTTATAGTTAGTTCTTTGATCTACTTAGACTTCATTTCTAGGAAAGCTGAGAGGCCTGTGCCTAGACTAACTTATGGTTTGTCATGTCCAATTGCGCCAGCATTGCTGGTTGAAAATGCCTTCTATTGACTTGGGTTTAGTCTGTTGTTAACCACCAGCTGACTACCTGTGTGTGTGTGTGTGTGTTTTTCTGAGCCCTCTGTCCTGTGTCATTGATCATTGTATCTAGAACCTTTTGCTGCTATCACACTGTCCGCCCTGCTGTGTGTGTGTTGTGAATATTAGGGTTGCTGGGTGTGTGTTGTGAATATTAGGGTTGAGGAATAGCAGTCTTCTGGCTTTGTTCACGTATTTCAATACTTTGCTGGCTCTTATGGGGCTTCTGTTTCCTTCCACATAAATCGGAGAACTTACATTTTTATATCTACAAAGTAATTTTCTAGAGTGTTGGGTTTGGCCAGATATAATCTGTCGATCTACTGGGAAGAACTGGCATCTTCACAGTGTCCTCCACATGAGCGCATGATAACTTCCCACTCAATCAGCTCTCATTCACTGCTCTCGTCAATTTTAAAACTTATGTTAATATTTAGTCCATTTTAGCTACAAATTTCACTTTAGAGGATTAAAGTGTGATGAGTGCCATGTTTTAATTTTCAATTCTAGTTATTTATCATTGTTTGAAAGGTGACTCCTTTCAAACGATGATAAATGACTCGCTGGATCTCAGTTCCAGGATAACCAGAACTGTTACCCAGAGAAGCCCTATCTCTGACTTTTTAAGTTTCGTTTCAATATTTTTTAGTTACCTATGCGTGAGTATGAATGTGAGTGCAGGTGACTACAGAGGCCAGAAGGGGGAGTCGGAGCCCCGAGAGCTGAAAGAACAATACACTCAACTGCTGAGTGGTCTCTTCAGCCCACAGTGGACTTCTCAGTAATAAATTTAAATCCTACAACTTTGCTAGAGCGGTTAATTCATTCCAGGAGATAGAGAGGTACATACTGTTGTGCTTGGGGCCATGGGGCCTTCTACAGCATCATAGTGAACAAAGGAGACTTAATTCTTTTTCCCAAACTTATACAACTTGTCCTGGGACTCCAATATGAGTTTCAACAGGATCAGCATGACAACATTCTTGTGTTGTTGAACTTAGAGGAAACTGCTTAGTTTCTCCCCTTTAAGTAAGCCAGTAATAAAAACTAATGGGATGTTCTTAATTTGAGGAAATTAATCTCTGTATTAGTGTCTTACAGTAAATCGATACTAAATTGGATCTGTTGAGCATCTTTTCTGCCACTGACACAGTATGATTTTTTTATTAGCCTGTTTATAAGATAGACTGCAATAATGTATTAAAGTGTTGCGCCCTCCTTGCATACTTAGAATAAATCTCATTTAACATTACATTGCTGGGTTTGATTTGGGTATATTTTGTGAGTAGTGTTTTATGTGTGTTCATCTGAGATACTGGTTTGCAGTTTTCCTCCCCTAGAATATCTGTAGCTGATTTTAACACCAGGATGACATTGTCCTCATAGAATGAGATAGAATGTGTTTTCTCTGCTTTTATTTTCTTTAATAAATAAAGGTCAGCTCAGACCATCTATTCTTCTGTGAGTTTGGGGAGTTTGTGCCTTTCAAAGAATTGGTCCATCAGGCAGTAGTGGCTCATACCTTTGATCCCAGCACTTGGGAAGCAGAGGCAGGTGGATCTCAGTGAGTCAGAAGTCAACCTGGTCTAAACAGAGAGTTCCAGGATAACCAGAACTGGTACACAGAGAAACCGTAACTCTGAAAAAAAAAAAAACCCACTTTGGGTTTGTTGATTTTCTTTACTGATGATTCTAAACTCTGTGTATGATCACAGTCTGGTTCTGACGACTGTTTTTTCTCTTTACACTGTCTTTGCTGTTTGACATGTCTGGTTCAGTGTGTGATGGTGAGAATCAAGATTGTCCAGGGAGAACTACCTCCTTAAAGCTGTGCTGAGTTTAATGCCTTTTTGCCGCTGTAGAAATCAGAGGCCTTCATTTCCATCAGTTTCTTTTTCAGCTTCTTCTCTTTTCCTCTGATGCCCCCCAGGATGCCCCAGTGACCACAATGGCAATAAATTGTAGACTAGATTAAGTGGCCCATAATTCTATGATTAATGATTGTTCAGTGGCCCTGGAGCGCTGAGCAGCAAAACTTAGAGTCGTGACTTAGTTTCAGGACCTGAACCTGGAGATAATGAAGGTCCAGCCCACATCAGATACAGCTTCATTAACCTCCCCTTCCCCCCACCCCAGCACACAACCCTGAGTCAGGCCATGTTTTGAAGAATGTTCCGGAACTGTTTCAAAGATGAATTACCACTTCTTTCTTGAAAGCTGGAGGGAATCTTTCTCCCAACTTCCATTTGAGGACCTAAAGGAGCTCTTAAAAGTAAAAAAATCACAAAACCTTCCCACCCCC
>PVIU01003816.1:0-137781 GCA_004026605.1 Ondatra zibethicus | reverse complement strand
TGGGGGTGGGCCTTGGACTTCCAACAGGGCAGGGCACCATGCCCTCTTTCAAGGAAGAAGGGGGAGGGAGGAGGGGTGGGGGGGTAGTGGGAGGGGACCGGGAGAAGGGGAAGAAAGGAAAAAAAATTATTTCTTTAATTATGTTCTTGAATGGAAAAAATAAAACAAAACAATGTATGGAAATAAATAAATAAATAAAGATTTATTTTTTTATTTATTTATACAGTATCCTGCCTGTAGGCCAGAAAAGGGCTGCGGATATCATTATGGGTGGTTGTGAGCCACTATGTGGTTGCTGGGATTTAAACTCAGGACCTCTGGAAGAGCAGTCAGTGCTCTTAATGGCTGAGCCATCTCTCCAGCCCGTTAGTCAGTTTCTTATGCTTTATTTTTCTATGGAATGAGGTTGTCATTTCCTGAACACTTCTGCTACTTTATATGTTTCATTACCTATTCAAGGATTAAGGAATCATTGTAGTCTTCAAAATATGGCTTTATTTGTTCCCATCTTCTCTTCTTCTCATGAGAATACAAGGTTGCTGAAGGCAGAACATATATTAAGGCTCAGACACTTTGTATAAAAGTCATAGAACCAACAAAGAAATAAAGGAAAACTCAGGGAAAAAAACCATTGCAACATAGGGAGGGGGACCTTAACAGAAACTACACTTCCTGACATTCTTATCTTAGCCATCTAGCTTGCAGAAATGTCAATCATACATGTCATTTAAGCCAACCAGTCATAATATTTTGTCATCAAAACTTAAGCAAAACCAGTATTATGGTATGGTTTTAGTTTATGGGATTACTGTAAGATTTAAATGAGTGAAAATACTACTTTATATGAAATGCAAAGTGGAATGTAACATTTGTATTTCTTTACTCAGTAATATATTGGAGGTTAAACCCTTTGTAATTAGCCTCTGTTTAGAAAGAAAGGTTGTCTAAAACCTGAAATATTTCAAAGAATCCTATCTTCTATTGCAAGAGTTGATCTTTTTTTTCATGTTTTTCAAATTCCAAAAGATTTGAGAATGTCAAGATCTATAAATATAATCCCATGAGTTAAGCCTGTGTATATGACTCCTAACTGAATTTCCATATTCACTGTGTTCCAGCAGGTCAAACTTGTAAGATAAAAAAAAAATCCAATAATGGCGAAGAGATGCGGTTGAATGGAGCAAACTGAAGATGATTTTTTTTGGCATTGTACATACTTTTAGATGAGAAATTAGAGGTGCACTGTGCTTACTGTAAGCAGGAAAACATACAGGCAGTTTCTATAGTAGGAGCCAGCTTCTCTGAAACATCAAATCTGAAACACTTGACAAAATGGCATCCGATTTAAGTTATATTCAGGAGAGGGGATGACACTGAATATACCTTGACAGTCCATCTGGTAAATGTGAATGCCTTTAACGGTCTGTTTCCCAATGAGTGGCATGCTAACATCTCAATATAAAAAGTATACAGGTTGGGTGTCAATCATCCCAAGCCTTCTCAGCTTCCCAGGACTAGTTTCATGTGCAATAGCATGGAGAGACAAAAAGCTCCCCTTCTTAATAGATTAAAATGCAATAGCTCCAATATTCTTTAGAAAGCATCAATAAATAAAATTGGCTTGGAATGCAAAATTTGGCACACGATAGGTAATCTTAGTGAGATGCAATATTCACAACCTTTCTGTGTTTCTTTCTTGTATGTTTGGTATGTAGAGAAACATTCTAGTTTCCTTTTCCACTAGTAGTATTTTTATAGTAGACACTAGGAAATGTCACTTAATCAACTCTGAGTGTCCATGTGTTAGTTTTAACCAAGGCCAACAAGAAATATTTTTGAAATAGAGTGACACAAGGAGAAGTCTATTTAAGAAATATGATTTATCCTATAATTTCTTCCACTTACATTCCTTCCTGCCTTTATATATAATATCCAAAATTGCTCTAATTATCTTGTGTCCATGAGACAAACTGGTCCAGCCTTTGTCTGACCATGCCAAAAGCTGTGCTTTATCAGTAAAATTGGGAATGATCCTAAAGATGAGGTTGGCTTGACCGTAGATAGTCAGAAAGATACAATAGAAGATGAAGACAGAGGAGACAGAAAACAAATTTAAAGATGGGAAAGTCTTGCTCTGCCATGCTAGCTTTAAGGCAGGTACCACAGTGGGACAGAGAAGCTGAGAAACACCTCAACCAAGATCAATCAAGCAAACCTCGTCCCTAGGTTACTTAGAGCTGAAATGTGCAAAATACATGAATATGAATTGAAAGGGATCCATCCTGAAAACCTTCAGGGGAAGAAAGAAAAAAGGTCAAAAGACTGGCCAATACACTGATTTCAGTCTTATGAGATGATATTCAGAGCAGGGAAGTTAGCAGAGACTACCAGAACACAAATCTACTCTTACATTTATCCTTATACTTTTGCTTAGGCTCTGTTTGTAGTAGTTAGTTATGGAATCATTAGAAGACCGATGTATCTCCCCTGACTAGCATTGTGTGCACTGATATATTATAGAAGATCATCCTAGGGTGTTAAGTAATAGAAAAAATTACAATAAGAGCTGTGGTAATAATAACAACTGATTATGAGCGAACATTTGTGACTGTGCTGTGTAAGGCAGTGTTCTGTAGCAAGCAGGCTGAGTGGGACATTAGCAGCATAAGTAGGCTAGAGAAACATAGTCTGTTGGAGGAGAAGATAACAGCAGATATATTCTATGGGCTCATGGTCACAAGATGGCTAATGCACTTTTAGGCTTCCTGCCCGATTTCAAAGGCAGCAGAAAATTTGAGATGGAGAAGATATTGAACCCAAAGTTCTTTCATGTCACATTCTTTCCTTATCATTATGTCATAAGAGAAAGAATGGATAACAAATAAATGTAGGTGAAAAATATTTGAGTTATTTAGGTGGGACAGATTAAAAGGACTATCTTATTTAATAACTTGGATTAAATGGTCAGGGCAAGCTTCTCTGTTGAAGTTGAATCTGAATAAGAATGAAGATGCAGTAAAATTCTATGAGGAGGAGGATTGCAAGAGCTGCCAAAAGCTCAGCAACAGGACTATGCTCAGAGTGCTTCACACCAAACAAGTAGAAGCTGGGGTGGTGGAAAGATGCTGAGGACTGGAGGAAGACACAAAGTCTGTGAGTGTGGAAACAGGGACAAAAGATAGGCACTCATCATCCATGAACAGTTTGCACTTGATTCACAGAGCAATAAGGAGTTGGGAGAGGATCAAGATTATGTTTGAAATTATCACTGATGTGTAGAATTCATCTGGATGTGGTGCCTCATGCCTCCAACATCAGCACCTATATAGGTGACCATTGTCTGAGACAAGTTCAAAGTCAGATTGAGTTACACTGTCAGTTATAGTCTCTGCAAGCCTTGTGTGGTTTGAAACAGTGACCCTGTTGTTGTTGTTGCCCAAAATAGGTCAGGGTTTAAAAGGATCACATGCTGTGCAAACATGAGGAACTGAGTTCGGACATAAAGCATACAAACACACAAATACACACATACACAAAAGATGGCTGTCACAAAGTTTCCTCTGGCAACCCCAGTGCTGTGAGGCAGAGGTTGTCATGTTAGTGGATGAGACTTGGGGGTGTCTGGGTTTGCAGGTCCAGGAAAGACCCTGTCTCAGGGCAACATGTTGGAGAATGATAGAGTAAAAACATTAGACATCTTCCTCTGAATTCCACACACAGCCTGCATGCCCGTACATACAAAAACAGAGAAATGAATGAACATGCATCTACTTTGTCATGCTTTTCTCCTCTGGGAACACCTTTCTGCAAATGTTGTTGCACAAAGCAATATTAACCTACTTCAGTGAAACTCCCAGACAAAACAGAAGCTAAAACATGAAACTGTCATGGAGAAGTGACTAGTATTTAAGTGAACTGACTGCTCTTCTTGAAGACCGGAGTTCAAGTCCCAGTTCTAGCTCACAACCATCTGTGAGTCCAGTTCCAGAAGATCCACCACATTCTTCAGGATTCTGTGGGTACTATATATCCACGGTTCACAGACATGCAGACAAAACACCCATGCACAAAAAAATAAGTAATATTTCAGAAACTGTAAACCATCTAAATATACCTTGCTCTGCAGAGATGATTGTGAACTTGTGTATGTGAGGATTGGAGTGGGGAGAGATTTCTGTTTCTTGAATATTTCTCCCAGTGCCAATGGCAAAAAGAACAATTTATATACTTGTTGCTTTTCTCAGTCCAACACCCAGGAATAAGTAATTTCTCAATATATCAGGGCCTGTGAAATGCCAGGTAGAATGAGGAATAACTGAATTATAAAGGAGAGTGCCTATTCTTATTTATTCTTCATTTGGGATACTTGGAAGGAAAAAAATTACAAATGTCTAACTTTGAATCAATAAGCAATGTGGCTCGTCCTGATTTAACTAGTCAACATCACTATTCAGTTCCAAGTTACTTTGCAATGACTTTTTTAATAAAGCATCTATATGGGCATCCACAGATGAAAAGAAGAGGGACTGATGTACTGTCCCCTAGCTCAGCTTCAAAAGAATTGCCTGGAACTGTAAGGAGAGCCTTACAGCATAGCATGAAACTGGTAAGACATACACACACACAAAACCATTGGCAAAGAATAGGTAGTTTATTGCTTGATATAGTTACCTATCTTCCAAACCTGCTAAGAGGCCTGTCCTAGTTTTGTTCCTGTTGCTATGAAATAAAAACCCACTTTGACCAGAGGCAATTTGAGTGATGAAAGAGCTTATTTGGCTTATACATCTCAATCATAATCCATTAGGGAGAGAGAGCAAGGCAGAAACTCTAGGCAGGAACTAAAGCAGAAACCTTGGAGGAATGCTGCCTACTGGCTTGTTCTTCACAGCTTGTTCAGCTTCCTTTCTTATATAATCCAAGACTATATTTTATGCACTGTTCATTCAATGTAAGGTGCATATGGTATTTGGGAACTCCGGAAGTTTTGCCCCTTGACTCATGTATGTATCTTTTCACATAGACCTATACGTATTCAAAGTATTACAATTTTCTATTTCATGCTCAAAGCTACATGCAATGTCATATATTCATACTTGTACATATTTTGTAATTGTATAAAGTTATACTTCACTAGCAAGAACAATTAGTAAAAAACCTGAAAATTTATTACGCCTCACAGCGAACACCATCATAAATGAACTAACTCAAAATGTTTAGTCATCAGCAAGCAAATTTGGTGTGCAAAAGGCAGTAGAGAAATATTAAAGTATGAAAAATAAATGCTTGTTAGGTTTTAAAGTCAGTTCTCAGAAGAAATAGTGATATCTGATGATGGAGCCCTATGCGTTCCTCTAGGGATATCAGTACTAGTTGCAAAGGATTCATACATCATACATATGCATAAATTTGTCAAGGAACAAATAGTAGCACTCTAACATCTAGCTTGTAAATCATTTAATATTGTTGCAGCATTGGGCCACCATATTTCAAAGATTCTTAAAATGTGTGCCTTGAATCCACATCAGCAATATAACCTACAAACTTAGAAATATCTATGCCCATATTCTATTTCATGAATGCTATCTGGAAAGCTCCATGGAAAAGAGCTAGCATCCTGTTTTTATATATAAAATGTTGTTTCTGTCATATACCAACATGTTACAAACATGGCATCACAGAAGGCATAAAAAATAATTCATTTTGTATCAATGTTCATCTCTGGAATTTATGCTAATGACACATCTTTGGATTATGGAGATATCTAAAGCTATGTCCAAAAATATACTCCTCAAAAATCTGTGATCAACGCTCTTCATAAAGAATGATGATGCCCTGGGTGGCACATATATGCAATCCCCCAACTAGGAGGCAGAGGTAGGAAAACTGAAATGGGTTACAGTCTATCCTGGCCTGTATAGCAAGTTCCAGGCCAGGATGGACTACAAAGTGAGATCCTGTCTTGAAAAAAAAGAACGTTAATGATTTATTGTTCAATTAAGGAACGATGATTTAAGTAAGTCTAAGATTATCATAATTTTCTCAAAATCATACAAATGATTGCACACAAGGGTCAACCCCATCATTAAAATAATAAAAGTGTCTAAAACCTTGTCTACTCTAGGGATCATGGAAGCCCATAATTTTCTCTTCATATATAGTTGTCATTAACATGCATTGTTGTATGAGGATACTATCATATTGTTTAGTTTAATCACATTATTCCCTCGTTTACCCTCATCTATGACTTCATCCCCATTCCTTTGGTATCTTTCCTTTTCCTCAATAATCACTCTGAAATTTCTTCTTTCTTAAGTTTCAAAGAAAACCTATTTTTGGTCAGGCAGTGGTGGCATATGCCTTTAATCTCAGCAGTCAGGAGGAAGAGACAGGTGAATCTCTGTGAGTTTGAGACCAGCCTTGTCCATAAGAGCTAGTTTCATGACAGCCAGGGTTGTTACACAGTGAAATCTTGTCTCAAAAAAACAAACCAACAAAAAGAAGAAGGAGAAGGAGAAGGAGAAGGAGAAGGAGAAGGAGAAGGAGAAGAAGAAGAAGAAGAAGAAGAAGAAGAAGAAGAAGAAGAAGAAGAAGAAGAAGAAGAAGAAGAAGAAGAAGAAGAAGAAGAAAATTCTTTGTCATTCCAAGTATGGTTTGCTTCTCATAATATAATAGTTTTACTCCTTTCTCTGAAAACAACATAATTTAGCTGTTCTTGGTAGATAAATAGTGCTCAGCTGTGTCTCTATACTACAGTTTCTTTATCCATTCACCTAGTAATTACTCCAAGACTGATTCCATTCACTCCATGATTTCACTTTTATGAAAGCTGCAACAGTATACATGAATCTGTAGGAATCTCTACGGTATCCTCACCATGATTCCTTTAGATGGACATACAGGAATGGCATAGCTACATCATGGTGTGATTCAATTTTCTTCTTTTGAACAAATCCCCAAACTGACATTCACAGTGATGGCATCAGTTTTCATCTCCAGGTTGTTCATAAGAAGTTTTATCAGCAGTTCTATAATTGATATATGTGCATGTGTAGGGAAGTCCATAAATAAATATGTGAATGGATACATGTGTGTGTTTACATTTTCTTTAATTAGAAAGGTTGGGAAATGTCCGTTAAAATAATTATCTATATCATTCTTCATCTGAAACAGATATTTTATATAGTCTTTTCCTAGTTCATAAAACTACAAAATCTTTTTTCTCAATATAAATATAAATTGAAGTATGCTAATTATTCATGTAGTATATGTGCTACTTTTTACATTTCACAAAATATCCGTTATATAATTTTTAATATGTTTACATTTAGTACATATAGAACACACAAAATACCAAATGGAAATTATAATTTAATTTTATGAATAATGTATTTCTTGAATAAAGTTAATACTAACTGCATAGAAAACATGCCTAAGGATGCAGGCTTATTTTGTCTGACAAACTCACATATTCATAAAAATACTCTCAATTTTAGTTCACTAATATGTTTTCAAAATTTTATTTATTCAAAATGTTTTATATGAATATATTATATGTAGAGTATACTTCCCCGTGCCCCCTGCCTCTCTGTTTCTCTCCCCTATCATTTGTTCCTGTTTTACTTTTCCATTCATATGATATAAGTATACATATATCATACATATATGACTTTTATGTGTCTATATAAAATGCAGTAAATACAAGTGAAAGAAAAAATATGATTATGTCTAGTTGCATTTATTTTCCTATAAATGACATGATTTTTCTTTTGTTTCTTTCAATTTTCATTTTATATATATACCACATTTTCCTCACCTATTCCTCTGTTGGTAGCTAGCTAGATGATTCCATAATTTATCTATTGTGCATGGTGCCCCAAAGAACATTAATGTGCGAGTGTCTCTGTGATTTTTCAAGTTTGAAATCCTTTGGCTCAATAATAAATAGGAGAAGAGCTGGGTCCTATGGAACATCTACTTTTAACTTTTTTAATCCTTTGTACTGACGTCTGTAGTGAGTGGACTAGTTTATATTCCCACCAGCAATGTATATGGGTTTCCTGCAACTGTTAGAAGAAAATGTCAAGAAAACTTTTCAAAAACTAAAGTAATGAATGAAGTCTCCACAAACAAGCAAACACATGCACACACACACACACACACACACACACACACACACACAAAACCATTTGCAATTTGTACTAAGAGATAATTAATGTAATAAATAAAGAACATAAAATTTATAATAATGTCTGTCATTGATACTGTCATAAAACTAAAAATCTCACTGTGCAATTAAAATAATAATTATTTTTTATAATAAATTTTTATTTGGAAACAATATTCAGAACTTCCATATCACCCAATCTCCTATGCTTTAGATACCACACACTAGAGAATGCTTGGGATGGGTGCTCATTTTGGATTAAAAACCTGATTTGTTCTGGTGACTATAGACTGAGTAGGATTATTTTCTGTAGAGACAATCCAGAATGTAATTATACATAGTCTTATCTAAACACTAGCTTATTTGGTAAACTCCTTTGGTATACATACTAGTGGGTAGAAGATCTTCCCAGATGACTACAGATGATGAACTAATAACATGATGATATATAAGAGGAGTCCTTTTCCCATGCCTTAACTTTAAAGTCTTAACATCTCTCCACCTGAAACATAATTGTTACTTTATGTAAATGCTGATAAGTAGGGCTTACCTCAAGAGGAAAAATTGCCACAAATTCAATTTTTATGATATTTAAGGGAGAATTTTAACCTATTTTCAAAAGCTTATCTGCTGTAAATATGAGACTGATTATAATTCTCCATTCTATTATAGTCTAGTATTCATATGCTAATCCTTATTATATTGTCATGAAATTACAAAAAGAATATCAAAACAGTTTTGTGTTTATTTTAAACATGCTAGGTAAGCTAGTAGTATTAATGCAGTTGAAGTTTTATTATTTTTCTTCTTAGAAAGAATGTAAATGAATTTACTTAATATGAAGTGATAGTTTCATACAACCTTTAGGATCAGGCAATGTTGAAAATAATACAACTTAATAGAAAAATGCTAAAATTCTATGCAGCTGAAATCATATACATGGACATAAATAGTAAAGTTGGCACATGTGTCCAGATTCAGTATTTTGTAACAGCTAATTGATGGAATACTGCATTCAGTCACCATCATCACCAGATCCTTCTAGAGTATAGGACATGTGTCATCTGACTGTTCCTTCTGAAATCAGGGATGTTCTGCAATTAAACATAGTTTGCTATTGCATGGGAGATGCTTACTTTTTAAGATCTATTTGTTTTGTTTTTATTTATGTGTTTATTTGTGTATATGCCATATGAGTGTGGGTACCATCAGAGGCCAGAAGGGGCCTTTGGATTCCTTGGGGCTGTACTTGTAGACAGTATTAGATCACCCAGTGTGGATGTTGGCAATTGACTTTTCCTTTGCTAGTGGGTATCTGTTTCAGGGAACCTCTTGGTTGCAGGTGGAAGCCTATGTCTACTATCCCTTCTCAGTATTTGGATTTGGGATCCATCTGTCTTGAATCTGTGTAGGTCTTGTGAATGCTGCCGCAGACTCAGTGACGATGTATGTATATCAGTCTCATTGTATCTGAAAGGCACTGATACCTTTGTGTCACTGATACCATTGCCTCTGTCTTACAATGTTTTAATCTTCCTGCCTTCTATACTGCATATGACTCTGAGACCTGAGGGGAGAACTTGATAAACACATCTCATTTAGGACTGAGTGCTCCAAAGTCTCTCATGCTTAACACATTGTCCAGCTGGGTCCCCATATTGTTTCCCATCTACTGCAAGAATAAGCTTCTCTGATAAGGGCCGTGAGAGCCACTTATCTATCAGTATCACAATATGTTGTTAGTAGTCATTTTATTACTATGTTTATTAGCAGAATAGTATTAGGTTTTTCCCTAGGTCTAACACTTATTTAGAATTGGGGTCTTGGCATTTTTAGCAGTGTCAAGTGTGGGTACTATTTCATAGAGTAGGCCTTAGCTTCAATCAGAAAGTGGTTGGTTACTCCCATAACCTGTGCCACTGTATCACCAGTATATTTTTCAGGTAGATTACTGTTGTAGGTCATCAGATTTGTAGCTGGGGGATATTGATGATTACATTTCTCTTCTGGTAACATGCAGAGTAAATTCTAGCACCATGAACAATAGTCAGGAGAGGTGAAGCCCTCAGTTAAGCACTGGCTTGACTTCTCCGTGTTGAATGAAATACGTAAAAGTTGTCTTCAGCATTAAGATCTTATCATCAAATTAGAGAGCATGACAAATTTCCTTGGCAATATCCTGTGATTTCTGAGGTTCCTATGGGACCCTTTTGGCCAAATGCTTACCAACATGTAACTAATTCCTGGCACTAATGGTTTACTAGTTATCATATGATGACCAGTTGGGGTATTGTCTCCCTAATTTTTTGATACTCCATTTAGATTCATTTCATAGATTTTAACCTTCTACAGTTGTAGGTTTCCTTATAGTTTTTAAAATAGCCTTTAGTGTTAGTTGTCCCCCTCATATTCCCTTCTTTACTTTTCTCTTTCATCCCTTTCCATATTTAGTTATCCTATTCAACTTTCCCCTTCATCTCTCCATAAAAGTATATATTTTACAATAGAATATAGTAAGATAAAACAAAAACTGACACAAAAGAATTGGACAAAATAAAGAAACAGGAGGAAAAGAACCAAGACAAGATGCAAGAAACAGAGAGCCACTCGTTCTTGCATGCAGGAATCCCATAAAAGCATTAAACTATCCATTGAAAATAATTTCAAAGTTAGGGAGGGAAGCATGTGTTCACTTCTATATTTAGCTCTGGAACCACATCTGGTGCAGACTCCTACAGTGAATGCTGCCTCAGTCTTTGTGCATCAATCATGTTGATTTAGAGGTTCTTGTTTTCTTGGTATCCTGATCCCTCTGTGTATTATATTCTTTCTGCCTCCTCTTGTACTTCCTGAAAACTAAGGGAAAGGATTTGATGGAGACATTTTATTTAGGGCTGAGTAATCCAAGATCTCTTATTTTCTGTACAAATGTCTGGCTGTGGTTTTCTGGGTTTTGTTCCCATCTGCTGCAGGAAGAAGTTTCTCTGATGATGACTGAGCAAAACACTGATGTATGCGTACAGAAAAAAATGCAACGAGGAGTAATTTTAGTGCTAGATGTTTTATTTATTTGCTTGTTTTACTTTTTAGAACAGTAAAATTTGGTTTCCCCTGAGTGCCCTGGCCTATCTAGTCTTAGATTCTTGGTCACTCAGGTGGTGTTAGAAATGAGCAGATACTCCATCTCTTGAAGCAGGCCTTAAGCCAAATCAAATATTGATTGGTTACCCCAAAAGCTTTAGGCCACCACTCCATTAGCATGTCTTACAAGCAGGACAGCATTGTAGAACAAATGGTTTGTGACTAGTTTATATTTCTTGTTTGGTAGCATGCAGAATATATTCCTGTTCCAAAGACACTACTAGCATGTAGGGTTAAGGCGCTGTGTAGGCACCAGCTTGACTTCTCCAAGTTCAATGTTGTATAGGTATTGTCTTCAACAATGGGGCCTTACCATCATTTTATGGAGATCAATCTGTAGTCTTTGCAACAGCCTGGGTTGCTTAAGGGTTTCCATGAGACCACTCAGGGCAACAACTCAATTAGGTGTAACATAATCCTGGAATTGTCAGCTTCACTTGGTGACAAGAGATGGCCCTGTTTTCCCAGTTATGGGCTATATCAATGAGATTATCATCATATGTGTATATATTGCCTCCAAAGGGACCCTTTTAATCTATTTCTCACATGTTTTCTCCCCATCATCCTTCTTCCTCTTCCTCTCCACTTGATCCTCCTGTTCCAATCTGAGTCCCCCATCCATGCATATCTATCTAATCTATTTCCCTTTCCTAGGGAAATATGTCTCACAGACTCCATCAATCTATAACTTCTGTGGCTCTCTGAATTTTAGATAGATTGCCATTGATTTTATAAATAATTTCCACAAATGTATACATACCATACTCATCTTTGTGGGTCTGAATTCTCTCACTCAGAATAACTTTTTTCTAATTCATTATAATTGCCTGCAAATTTCATAGGTTCTTCTTTTAATGCTGAGAAATACTTCATTTTGTTAATGTACCATAGATTTTTAAATCTATTCTTCTGTTGAGGGGCACCTAGCTTGTTTCCAGTGTTGATGCTATGAGAGCAGAAGTGAACATGAGCAAATGTCTTTAGGGTAAGATGAAGTATTCTTTGGGTGTATTCCCCAGGCTAGTTTAGATTGACTCCCATCTCCCTGTCACACTAGTATCCATAGAGGCTGTACAAGTTTGTACTCCCACCAGCAATGGATGAGTGTTCTCCTTGCTGTCATGAGTTGTCACTTAGTCATGCTGATGGTTGCAAGATAAAATCTCAAGTAGTTATGATTTTCACAGATGGCTAAGGATGTTGAATATTTCTTTAAGCATTTCTCAGCCATTTAAGCTCCCTCTTTGGAGAATTCTCTGTCTAGATCTGAACTGCAAGTTTTTAACTTCAATAATTTGTTTTCTTGATATCTAGTTTATTGTGTTCTTTATGCATTTTTAATATTAATCCTCTAGTGGATATGGAGTTGTCAAAAAAAAAAACCTCCCATTCTCTAGGCTGCCACTTTGTCAAAATGACAGTGTCCTTTGCTTTACAACAGGTTTCAGGTTTTTCATTTCATGAGGACTCATTTATTAAATGTTGATCTTAGTGCCAGGGCTGTCAGTATTCTGTTCAGAGTGTCATCTCTTATGCCAATGAATTCAAGGTTATTCCCTATTTCCTCTTCTATCATGATCAGTGTTCTGGTTTTAAGTTAATGTCTTTGATCCACATGGAGGTGAGTATTTTGTAGGGTGATAACTATGAAATTATTTGAATTTTTCTACATGTAGACATCCAGTTTTCCCAGAAACATTTATAGAAGATTCTTTTTTCCAGTGTGCATTTATGGCTTTTTTTAATCAAAAATCAAGTGTCCATAGGTCTTTAATTCTATTCCATTGACCAATGTGTCTGTTTTTATACCAATGCCATGTTGTTTTTATTACTATATCTCTGTAATATAACTTGAAATTAAGGGCAGTGATACTTCTAGCAGTTCTTTTATTGTTCATGATTGTTTAAGCTATCCTTTTTTGTTGCTGTTATTGTTTTTAAATACGAAGTTGAAAATTATCTTTCGAAGGTTTGTAAAAATTGTGTTGGAATTTTGATGAGGATGACATTGAATTTGTAGTTTGTATTTAGTAGGATTACCATTTTACTATGCTAATCCTACCAATCCATGAGCATGGAAGTTCTCTGGTTGAATTTTCACTATTTATACTATCATACCATCTGCAAATAAAGATACTTTAATTTCTTTTTTTCCAATTTGTATACACCTGATCTCTTTCAGTTTTCTTCTTTCTCTAGCTAAGCCTTCAAATATATAATGAATAGATATAATGAGTGTAGATAGCCTTGTCTTGCTCCTGATTTTACTAGCATTGCTTTGTGTTTCTCTCTATTTACATTGATGTTACCAGTGGTCTTCATGTAACCTGCCTTATGTTAAAGTATGTCATTTCTTTCCATAATCTCTCTATGACATTTATAATGAACAGATATTGAATTTTTGTCCAAGGTATTTTCTGCATCTAAGGAAATGATCATGTGATCCTTGAATTTCAATTTGCTCACATTGTGGGCTATATTTATCAATTTATGTATGGTGAACCATCACTATATCTCTGGAATAAAGCCTACTTGATCATGGTGGGTGATCTTTTTGATGTGTTCTTGAATTCATTTTGCAAATATCTGACTGGGAACTTTTTAGTCTATGTTCATAAAGGAAATCAGTTTATAATTATCTTTTGTCATTGGTCCTTTACGTGGTTTGGGTACACGGGTAACTGTGGCCTTGTAAAATGAATTAGGCCATGTTTCTTCTCTTTGTATTTTGTGGAATAATTTGAGGAGTAATGGCATCAATTTTTCTTTGAAAGTCTGGTAGAATTTCAAGCTAAAACCATTTGGCTCTGGTCTTATTATGATTTTGAGATTTTAATGACTGCTTCTATTTCACTGAGAGTTATAAGTTTGTTTAAATTGCTTGCCTGATCTTAGTTTAAATGTGGGAAGTGGTTCCTATGGAGAAAATCATCCATTTCTTTTAGATTTTCCAATTTGGTCTGTCCTTATGAGTCTCTGATTTTTCTTAATATCTGTTTTTATGTCTCTCTTTTAACCTCTAATTTTGTTAATCTGAATATTCTATCTTTTAGTTAATTTAGATAAGGGTTTGTGAATACCATTGCTTTTCTACCATTGCTGTCATTTTGTCTTTTTATTCTAGGGCTTTCAGATGTGCTGTTAAGTTACTAGTATAATATTTCTCCAATTTTTTTATACAGGATCTAGCATTTCTCTGTTTAGTTTTTGTCTGGATGATATATCTCTTGTTGAGAGTGAGTATTCTAGTCTCCCACTAACAGTTTGTGGTTTAAGTTGTAGTGGTATTTCTTCAGCAGACTTGGGTGTCATTTTGTTTGGGACATAAATGTTTAGAACTGAAATTTCTTCTTGGTGGATTTTTTTCTTTGATGAGTCTATAGTGTCCTTCACTATCTCTTCTGATTAGTTTTGGTTTGAAGTCTATTTTTTCAGATATTAAAATAGCTATACCAGCTTTCTTATTAGATCCATTTGATTGGAATAGTTTTCTAACCTTTTACCCAGAGGTAACATCTGTTGTTGATGTTAAGGTATGTTTCTTGGATTTATCAGAAGGATGGGTCCTGTTTGTGTAAGCATTCTGTTAGTCTGTGTCAATTTACTGAGGAATTGAGACCATAGATATTAAGAGATATAAATGACCAGTGATTATTGATTCTTTTTACTTTGTTGCCATTGTTGATGATGCTCTGTGTGTGTTTGTGTGTGTGTCTTCCTCTTTTGACTTGCTGGTTTGAGATTATTTATTCCTTTGTTTTCTTGGGTATGCCTAACCTTTTCCTTCTATCACCTTCTGTCTGCCTGGATGTACAGATAGATATTACTTAGTTTGGTTTTTATCATGGAATGTCTTATTTTCTCCATCTTTGGTAATCTAACGTTTTCCTGGATATACTGGTCTTGGCAGGTATCTGTGGCCTCTTAGGGTCTATATAACATCTGTCCAAGCCCCTCTGGTGTTTAGAGTCTCAATCGAGAAGTCAGATGTTATTCTAATAGGCCTGCCTTTATAGGATACTTGGTCTTCTTTCCTTGCAATTTTTAATATTCTTTACTTGTATGTTTAGTGCTTTGATTATTTTATGCTAACAGAATTTCTTTTCTGGTCCAGTCTATTTGGTTTTCTGTATTCTTCTTATACCTTTAAAGCCATCTCCTTCTTTAAGTTAGGGAAATCTTTGTGATGTTGAAAATATTTCTGGGCCTTAAAGCTTGGATTTTCCTCCTTGCTCTACTTCTACTCTTCTGAGAATTGGTCTTTTCATAGTGTCCCAGAATTCCTGGAGTTTTTAATTTTAACATGTACTTTAACTAAGATATCCATCCCTTCTATTGTGTCTTTAATGCCTGAGATTCTTTCTTTCATCTCTTTTATCTTGTTCATAAGACTTGCCTCTGAGCTTCTTGTTTCAGTTCTTAAATTTTTCATTTCTGTGTTTCCCTGTGTTTTGGTTTTCTTTATTGAGTCTATTATTAATTTCACATATTAAATGTTTTACTCATTCATTTCTATTGCTTGTTGTGGTTTCAAAGATTTCATTAATAGATTTATTCATTACCTCTTTAAGGATATCTATCTTATCCATACGGGCTATTTTAAGGTCTTTGTCTTGTTCTTCAGCAACATTGAAATACTCAGCACCTGATGTGGTAGGGTTGCTGGGCTTGAATTCAGACATTCTGACTGGGATTTTTTTGTTTTGTTTTTGGTTTTGGTTTTTGGTTTTTTTACTGGATTTTTACACTGGTGCCTCGGCATCTGGGTTTGAGAAGAACGGAATTCTAGATGCTGCTGTCTGCTGCTGTGTTTGATGGGTGTGTGTGCTGTTGGTTTTAGAAGAGTATCATAGCTGTGTGTTTCCTGGAAGGAAATTATTCGTGAATCATAATAGATGTGGCTTCTGTGGGTTCCAAGTAAAGTGCTTTTCTAGGTATTTGGAACTCACACTTAGGAATGGGGATGGACTGGGTGCATAAAGGGTATCCAGAGGAGGAGACTAGTATAGTGTTCTACCGGGATCTGCTTAGCTCCCTGCCAGTGGGGTCAGAGAGTGAGTAGCAGCCACAATAAATAAGTCTGCTACAGGGCTATGGATAAGACTGGGTGATTTGTTATATAGAGAGAGGTGGGAGACTGAAGATCTCCAGTCATCCTACCTGCTTAACTGGCCTCCTTGCTCCTCTGTTGGAGTTGCCTGGTGGATTCCCAAAGAATGCCTGATGGAATTTGAGTTGGCGTAACATCCGCCTCCGTACTCAGTAAGGAGGATAGTTGGAGAAGGTATGCTTGATTCCCTGGATATGGAGGCGGAGACAACTGGGAGGCCAGATAAAGTGGTTTGCTAAAGAAATGGGATAATACTGGACTTAGAGGAGAGAATGAAGAGAAGAGGATCGGCAGTTAACCTCCCTGCTTCGAGTGGCCTGCAAGTTCCTGCTGGAGTTGGGGCCTGGGATGAATCCATAAGTAGGGGGAAAAGAAATTTGAAGTGTAAGATCTGTGTGAGCCACTGAAGATGAGGGCAAGTGAGGAAGGGGCTGCAGCAGGGGGTGGGCAGAGCTGAAATAAGACTCGGGGATTGGGTGTGGAGGGGCAGAGAGAAAGGAGAAGCGCTGGAGTTAGCCTGATTGCTCCACTGGTCAGAGTCAACAACATGCTGTTCCTCTTGAGGCCCCTTCCTCCTCCCTAGTCCCTTACCAGTTAGTTACCAAAGCTCTGTGGCCACTCAGAGTGTGATGCTGATATTCTTAATAAGACTGCTGGAGGGAAGGCTAGGGAAGAAGGTGGTACTACTAGTAGTAAATAATTCATATTACAATATTGAACTTGTAGCTAAGTTATAAGTTTATCATGTATAATATTGAATATTTCAAAATACTCAATTCAATAGATATTCTATTAAATTTAAAGTCACTGTTTCTCTTCTTCCTCAGTGGTCTCAGATATTGCTCTTAATGCTGAGTCCTTTCTGCTTTTCTTCTAGATAAGTGAAAGAGAACATGGATTGCCCAGGCTGCTCTCTGAAAACCATTGCTGTGCAGTCACAAAGGGAAAGGGGAAGCTGGTGCCGGTATTTGTTCAAAAGTTAAAATATTTGTGAAGTAGCAGAGAGGAACCTGCTGTAAGCTTTATGAATTGAGGCTAGTGATACTGCCTATGAGAAATGCAAACAGTATATTCCCAGTCTGTCAGCGATGGATGGCATTCTCTAACCTATCTACAATATACATGAACCATGTTAGCTCAGTCAAGGAGAATATGCTTGAAACATCCATAGGAAACTTTTATGTTAAAGGACAAATTTCTGAACTGAGTGAGCCCTCTCTTCATAATACTTTTCGGCATTGTATAACAAAAGAACACACTTCTCAACCTCATAAGACCTCTGCACTTTTTCTTTCTCTATTTCTATGAAGTTAGATATATTTCCCAAGCCGAGAAGGTAGCAGAGCCTCAAATCTCAGAAGAATCCCTTTAGTAGACAATCTCTCTCTCTCTCTCTCTCTCTCTCTCTCTGTGTGTGTGTGTGTGTGTGTGTGTGTGTGTGTGTGCAAAGGTAGATCCTCACCAAACCTTTACATAAATAACAAGCATAACTTTATCTCAATCAGCAAAATTTTGATTAGCTTTTTATAAGGTTTCCTCTTGTTCCACAGGATCCTGTTTGCTCACATCTTTGAAGTCTTGCAGGCCTTCATGTCTTTGTGCCATTCTTTCTCCTGGATTATTTACTATACATCTTCAGTGGAGCTCTGGTTTAGTCACTATGTTCTTTACAATCTAGCCATCCTTCACACTAGCAAACCAACCTCTTACAGCAGAGCCCCTGGTCATATGCCATATGCTTTGATTCTAGGTCTTAAAATGTTCCCCTTTGTTGAGAGAAAAAGACATCACTGAGAAAAAGAACTTACAGTTCCGGGAAGTCTTGATCTGTCTCTGTCTTGCCCATAGCAACTTAAGGAAAAGAAACCAGAAAATATTGGTGTGGAGATGTAGCTGTGTCCTAGTTACTAGGACTGTCAGTTGGAAGAGCAGGTCAAGCCTCTTGGGGTTGTTTATTTTCACCCCCAGCATGGAACCTCCTGCAGGTTCTTCATTCCCGGCCCCCAGTTACATTTTGACTTAATTTTTATGCCAGAAAATTACAGGTGATCAAAACTGTGACTTCTTGCTTTTTAGCGGTGTGGCCAAGGTACATCTATCCACTCTGAACATGTTTCTTTGTCTTTTCTATTATGATGGTCAGCTTGCAGTCAGTACCAACTCTCATGGGCAATTAATTATTTCGACATCAATTACCATAAGCTAGCTTTACCTGTTGTATCAATGTGTAGAGAATGAAGCAGCACATACATAATGTTTAGTATATGGCTTCTAAAAACAACATTCTTGAGTTTTGTCAATATTGCTTTCTGTGTTTATTCTTTTTTGAATTCTGATTCATATCACGTGCAATGAAAAAACAGTTTGCTTACTTACCAGTTAATTGACAAAACGCTATGGCTGCTGCTGCTGCCTCTACTAGTTTTTCATTCTTCTGTGCTTTCTTCTCTCTCTCTCTCTCTCTCTCTGTATTTACACACAAATTTTACCTCTTTGGTGTCAAAACCCAGGAGTAGAAGTGCAGGCATATGTATTTAACTTTTTAAGGAACTGCCAGGCAGTTTAAAAACAAGAAAGCTCACAATTTCTGAGTTACTAAGTGACAGAAACTAAACTAGTCATGTTGATATCTAATCTTTAAACTCCATTAGCCAGCTGGTGTCTCTAGTTCTGGTTTTCAGAAGTGCAAACTGAGACGTTCAAACGTGGTCCCCAAATTACTGTGCTAGTCTGTGAGACAGAGCATTTGAAGCCTAGCTCCCTTCAGGTATGGGCTAGGAAGAAAAGCCAGACCCAATCCATACCACCCCAGAACTAATGTTGTTTCAAAGATCTTCTTTGCATTAATGACACAGCGTAAGCTATTCTTCACTTAGTGGGTCAGAGGAATGTTTATCTTCATATCTAGAGAAATCTCCACCTCTCCGACGTTACCCATGACTAGAGGCGCACTAAAGGCGGAGGAAGCCTACGCTGCAGCACTTTTTCTCCTGCAGCCGGCAGAGGCCTTTCCTCAGCTCTGCTGTTTGCACAGGCCAGCTTGCCTGGCCACTACCCTACAATTAACCTATCTGAATTAGGCTCCCAATTACTATCCAAGGAAGCTCTCAGAACCCTTTGGGTATTCTCCATCAGGGACTGAGTTAAGCATACATTTACATGTAAATGGCTTCCTTTTCTCCTTCTCAGCCCGCTAATGAAATAGTCTGCCTTGCCTCCCTTGCTGTTTTACACACATACTTTGAGTGAGAAAGATGAAGGGGGAAAATTAAAGCAAAATTACATATAAAAATAGTCTTTGGAGAAACCCGCATACCTTTCACTTTCCATTAATTCACTGTTATTCAATGCTTATTTGAATGCCTACCAAGCTAGAGGCTACATTAGACCCTAGGGAAATATCTGTGGTGACCCAATACCTGAGACAGGCCCTGAGGTAGCTGCCTAGATTCTAAGGAAGCCAGTTTCTAAATTAATGGTTACATGGATACATTTCCTTTTAATTTTTAAATTGTTGAATAATGGTTAAAAAAAGAAGAAGATGGTGATAAATACAATTAGCCAGACACTAGACAAGTCTGACTTAGGCTAAAGTTGAGCTAAGTTCCCTGAGGAAGGTACAACACGGAAACCCACATAGGCTGTGAAAATGGCCACAGTAAATGCTGGGAACTAGCATCGAAAGCCCGTATGTGCCAGGGATTGCCCTAAGCACCCTAAAAGCATAATCTCCACTTTACAAGGTGAAGCAGCTGTTGTCCCATTATGTGGGATTCAAACAGCAGCTACATAATTTCTAAAGGTGCATCCTCAAGCCCTGCAAAATCACATGACCCTAATTGCCATTCCTTTACCTTTCAAAAAATCTCTGCGTATGGAAAAGGATTGTTGCTCAGTGGTAGAGTATGTGCTTAACATATATGAGCCTCTGTATTTAACCCCACAGTGCACTCAAGCAAACACACGCACACATAAACACGTGCGCACACAGACACCCCACACGCCTTTTTTAAAATTATACATTTTAGGGCTTGGAGAGATGGCACAGCAATTAAGAGCATTTGCTATTCTTCCAGAAGGTGTGGGTTCAAGTCCCAGCACATCCATGGTGACTGTCAATCTCTGTAACTCCAATCTCAGGAAATCCAATGCCCTCTTCTGGCCTCATCAGACTATATTAGATAATTTAAAGGCAGCCAGTTGTAAAGACACAAATGGTGAAAAGAAAGAGAGGCTTGGTCTGACCTTAGGCATGGCCACATTTTGCCACAGTGAGAGGACATCTTTGTCATCCACAAGTGTTAATGGCCAAAATTCCTATAGAGAAATATAGGATGCTACTTCTTATTAAGGCAGAAATGATTTCTGTAGTCCCAGGGAAAGTATAGTCTTTCATCAGGAAACTGCATCCCTAACCCTGAATGTCAGACATGGAAACTGCACAGTGAGAGCATTATAGTGTGGTTACTGAGGAGGTTCTTTGTCAGACAGAGTGGTTCTGGGTCCATCGAAGGGGGGAGGGGGATCCTCTGGTCATGTGATAGGGGTACTGTCTTAATTTAATAGATTGTGATGGATCATGTTATTGTCGTCCTGCATTCCTGAAGAGACTTGGAAAATAGTTATTAGAGGACTATAAGCTGATAATTTGAATACAGAGAAAATTGAAAGACTTTCTGGGAAGATTGAGGGATGGGAAGGAACAGAGACTGGAGAAACAATGTGGGCTGGTGAAAGAAAGTGGACATAGAATTGATTCAGGCTGACAGTGGCGAGTCCCATTGTCAGGACTGCTGCACCAAAATGAGCTAACAGAAGTAGAATAATCAAAAAGGTGTCATCTAGCACCTGGCAGAAGCAGATACAGAGAACACAGCCAAATAGCTCAGGGAATCCCGTGGAAGAGAGTGAGAAACTATTGAAGGACCCAGATGGGGTCAAGGACACTATAAGGAAACAGCCCACAGAATCAGCTAACCAGGGCAGCTCATAGTGGCTCAAAGAGAGTAAACTGACAATTAGGGAGCCTGTATGTGTCTGATCTAGGTCCTCTGCATGTATGTATGGTTATGTAGCTCAGTGTTCCTGTGAGACTACTAAAAGTAGGAGAGGGGGTTGTCCGTGATTCTCTTGCCTGCTCTCAGGACCATTATCCTCCTACTGGATTGCCCCATCCAGCCTAGATATGATGGGACGTGCCTAGTCCTAGCATAGCTTGATATGCCATGTGTGGTTGATGTCCCTAAGAGGCCTGCTCCTTTTTGAAGGGAAAGGAGGAGGAGTGAATCTGGGAATAGGGAGATGTAGGGGAGGCCCTGGGAGGAGTTGAGAGAAGGGAATTGAAGTTGGGCAATACGAATAAATTTTTAAAAAATGTAAAATACAAGGGGAAAAATTAAGTGGAAGGAATGTCAAAGGAAGGGGACAGGCAAAAACAGAGGATTAATATAAATAATTGTATCTGACCCAGGTGAATGATATTAATGTCCCTTTTAACCAGTTTCTCCACAACATCTAAAAGATCTTTTAGTCAGGTGGTCAGGCCTACTTAGCCATTGGTAGAAGAAGCAGACTTCTGGCAGGTCTTATTTCCATGCATCCTTGTCCTGTAAGGAGATTAGCTTGCAACTTACTCTGGTGGGATGGCCATCCATCCAAGCAAATTTGTGTTTCAGCTACAAGAAGGACTTGAGCCTCAGAGCTTTCTGTGATGCAAGTGTATTGTTAATTTAAGCCGTTTTACTCAAACATTCAATCCTTATATACCTGATTTTGAATATCATTTTATATTAAAAAAAACTTTAACTTTACGCTTGTTTTGACTTACTTGCTTTAGGCTTCATTTTGAAGCACCACAGAATCCAAGACGATGGGATATAAAAATGGGTCTCTGGGCTCTGCACCACATCTGAGCAGCACACTAGAGCTGATCCTGTTCTCTTCTCAGGGACAGAGGTGATCTGACGTGAGGGCAGCAGAGCTGACCCCATTCCCACACTTGTCTGCCATATAATAACATGGATGAGGGAAAGATGCCCTTCCCCCTTCACCCCTTGCTACCTGGTAGGGAAGAGTGAGAGGGCTAGCCCTGCACCTCCCTAGCTACCCACACAGGAGAACAAGCCCTTCACTTCTACTTGGACAGGGCACCAAAGCTGTTGTCTGGGGTACAGGGGAGCCAGCCTTGAGGATGGGAGAGAAGAGCTGACCTGTCATATCCTCCCTTCAGCAATCCAGAGAGTAGGTCCTGCACCACACCTGGGCAAAACAGTAGAGCTGGTACTGGTGGTATGAGTGCTAGTGAACTGAATCTCGGGACCTGAGAACAAGAGACCTAGTCCTGGCCCTGCTGTAGGTTGCACTGGGTAAGCCAGCCTAGGAAGTGCTGGAGAGCTCACCTGTGTAGTGACAATGAGGAAAAACTAGAAGGCTGACTAACCCAGTTACCACCCAAGCCAAGAACCAGGTCTATGAGTTGTCTCACCCCAACATCCACCTTATCTAAGAACTACTGGAGCATGTGGAAATCATGAATCTATGGATCCAAAATAGCATGATTTCCAATGACACAGGATAACCAAGAGGAGCCCCAGTGAGAGTCCATTACTAGTGGTATAGCAGAAGACAGAGGCTCGTGCTAGACCAATAACTTGTAGTAATGAATGGTGTAGGAGATTCTTCTGTCTATGTGTTGCTTTCATTGGTTGAATAAAGAAACTGCCTTGGCCTTTTGATAGGAGAGCACTTAGGTAGGTGGAGTAGACAGAACTGAATTCTGGGAAGGACACAGAGAGCCACCATGGAGCTGTCTGGTCAGCCCTGCTGAATCTTTCCCGGTAAGCCACGACCTTGTGGTGACATGCAGATTATTAGAAATGGGTTGAATCAAGATGTGAGAGTTAGCCAATAGGAGGCTAGAAGTAATGGGCCAGGCGGTGTTTAAATGAATACAGTTTCTGTGTGATTATTTCAGGTGTAAACTAGCTGGGCGGTCAGGACAGAACAAAGGGCCCCCCGCTCCTCCTACTACAAATGAACACTTATAAGAAAGATGAATGAACTAAAGGATAAACTGTGTGACTCATGATGAGATATTTCTCCTTTTCTCCTTCCTTAATTTGTTTGTTTTTTGGTTTTTCTTTTAAATTTTGTTTTTTTTTTGGGGGGGGTGGATAGTTTCATGGGCAGAGGGCAGAAGCAAAGGGACTGGGAGATAAGTGGGATTGGAATACATTATGTGAAATCCACAGAGAATTAATAAAAGTTGAGATGAAAAAAATAAAAATAAAAAATGGGTCTCTCCATCCAAGCTTGTTCCTGTAAATGAATTATATTTGTACTGAGCATGACTGACTATTAGCATGTATATCTTAATTATCATTAACAGTTTATAACGTTGGTAACTGTTTCATAAGATTAGGATGTTATAATTTTACCCCTGTTGAGTATCCACCTTAAAATTTATAATTATTTAATTAAAGATCCTTCAGTATCAAAATAAATTTTAAATTGTAAATATTATCTACAGAGAGACAGGGAGCCACATTGTCCTGATTATTTTATAATATCCTTTTATAAATGATGAGCATCTGGGGCTGTAGTTGTTTTATGGGTACTGCGTTAATTGATTTATGCGACATGGCTACCTTAACCAAAATGGCAGTAAAGTCACATGGCATTCCCTTTCCTTAACCTTAGTAAAGGCTGAGTCACGTAGCTGCCAAGGCAGAGGCAAGTCACAGGATTGTTATTTACTGGAAAGTGAGCCTGGGTTATCAGCCAAGGTGGCAGCAAGCCACATGATACTCCAAGGTGAGTCTAAGACACACATTCGTTTTCCAAACAAGAGTTGAATTCACGTTACGTATGGGATATATTGTAGCAAATTAAGATTATCTATACATCCTTTGATTACCTTCGATGAACTTAACATTCCTAAAATAAAGTTATAAAGCAAAGCCTTAAACAAGGAAAAGAGGTGGAAATTCAGAGCCATGTTTACTCTTAATGGGAAATAGCTTACTTCATGGTTACTTCATCCTTGTCCACCAGAGCAAAGTGTGTTTCCGGGGGATCTTCTGTTTTTCTCTCCTTCTCCTTGTCACAGAGTCAGGTGGCTGGCCTGATCCAAGAAAGGGACTTTGAAGGAAACTTTTAAACTAACATACTTGGGTCTGAAGCAGATGGGTCAAATTCCAACTCTAGAGCCAGCCTTCTCAATAAAGTACAATAGTGTGAAACAATCTTTCAACATTAGCCATATCCAAATGGCATTTGAATCTTTGAAAGATGGAACCCAGGGAACTACATATCCATAACAAGTTTGTTTTCATCTGCAGATTGGAACAGACAACCTGAATGCTTTTATCTCTTAGTTGTTAAAGATACAAGCAGGGGTTTCCAAGTTGGGAGCAGCAAAAATGCAATTAGGCCAAAGACATAAGGCTAAAGGTGCATAAGGCCAAAGAGCTCTATGTTATCTCAGCTAGGAATAATTGCAGTTTTATAGATACATGTTTGGAGGCCCAGCAGAAATGGTAGGCATTCTGACTTAGGGTGTAGTTATAAGCCAGAGCCTTGAGAAAGATTTAAGTGAGTTGGGAGTGTTATGGGAAATGGGGTCTCAGAATGCACTGCCATTTTGTGTTATGGGGTTAGTTAAATTAGTTTAGATAATAAAAATTAAAAACTCTGATTTGGGGCCAGTAGGGGTCATTTCAATCATGAAGCTCCAATGAACCCCAAACCTAAGATCACAGGGTCAGCGAAAAGTAAGATTTTAGCTATGGGCCAGTGAAGAATTCCAGGAATTCTTGACCAATTTTAACAAGTGGAAAGCTCTTGGAATCTTGGACTGAACAAGTCTCTACAGAAAATTTGAAATGGAGGAGAGACAAAGGCAAGAATTGAGGTCACTATCCAGTTGCTTAGAGTGTCCTTTAAGTTTCAAATTGGCCCAACACACCTGGAAAATAAAGGAGTATCCCAAACCATTACAATTCCAGGGTGAAGATACCTTAGGGCCAGTGGAAGATGCTCAGAGCCTCTATTGATTCAGTGGTTATCAAAGTCAATGGAAAGTGCCCAGTGCCTTCAATTGAGTGGGTCTTACCGAAGAAAACTCTAATGAGCTCCCAGTCCTAGCTAGGGTGCCCGCCTCTGAGTTAGGTCCAAAAAATTACCTTGTCCTGATGCTTTGCAATATTGCACTCTTGTTTTACCTGAATGCAGTGTGGCCTCCCATCTAGGCCTCCCATCTGTGTCAGGGCAAGACAGGTGAAAGAGAAAGGAGAGAGACAGAGAGTGAAAAGCAGGCTTCCCGAGAGAAATGAGTAGTCCTGCCTAGTTCTTGGGTCCCAGAGTAAAGACTTAAAATACCTGCTAAGGGTGGGGACTTCTCATGCCTTCACATTACATTAGATTATTAAAGGCAGAAAGAAAAAGAAACTTGCTCTAACCTTAAGCAGGACTGCCTTTATTCATGTTGAGGGGACATCTTTATCACACACCTGTGCAAATGGCCAAAACTTCTTCTACAGAAGAAGAGGAGCTGTGACCCATTAAAGGGGCAGAAATGTCTTCATAGTCCACAGGTGAAGCTGGGAAGTGTAGTTTTTCTGCATGAAACAGTTAACACACAAATGACGCACAGACATACATTCAGGCAAAACACCCATACACATAAAATAAAAATAAAGGCCAAAAAGTATACTTTTATTTTATTAATTTCTTTATGTTGCCTTTATTATAAAAATGTTCTGTTTCACAAACTTTGGTTAAAATATTTACTACAAACATAAACATGACTTTACTAATAAGCACTGCTAATACTTTAGCTTCACATAAGGTCTAATGATTACTAATAAGTCAGAAACTATAAGAGGTTCTTGTGCCTGGCTCTTCTTCTGCTTTTTATATTTCTGTCTCAGATGAGAAATTTAGGTAAAAAGCAGTTGAACAGTGAGCCCAGACCACAGCTGCTTCTCCCATTTCAGCATTAGTGTATAGAAATGAGGTTGGGCATATATTGAGATACAGCAGAATCTCCATTCCCTGGGTATTCTCAACACCTAGCATATTCTCAAACCTCCTTATAAACTCAGATTGAATGATAAAATGGTCCAGGAATTCTTCCAATTCTTTGGCATGGGTCATCCATTCACTGGCCAATATTCTAATGGTTGCTACTTTCCTGTTATTTTCATATTAAGGATGAATTGTCTTCAGCATTTGATAGACACATTTAGTTGGCTTAGATACTTGCTTTGCATTGAAAATTTGTGTAATTAATATTTTGTCTGATTTTATTTCCTGATAATTTAGGAGGCATCAGGGTTCCAAAGAACTGGAATAAAGGTCATTGTATACCTATGAGTTTTTTAACCTTACATATTCCATAATCTCTTTTACCTCTATTTTACCTTTACTTGCAGTTCTCTCTGTCCATATTCTACTCCTATTTATGTTCTGATTTATTGCTTAGATTGCCATTTAATTTCTATATATCATAGGGTAACCCTCTATTGCATGATATTTTCTGTTTCAAATAGGGCCATTGTCCCACAAGCATCCTTACACCTATGAGACCACACACCCTGATTTGGGATGCAGGAAGCAGGTGTGACACAATCCTTTAACATCTCTTTGGACGCAGTCAGATTTCACAATCTGTCTCTAGGAAGATCTACAGATGCAGACTGCACTGATAGTGTTTGCTGTTCTGTGTTCCATCCTTGCTCGCTGGCCATGTTCTGCTATGTTCCACTTCAATCCAAAGCCCTGTCTTACATATCCTTCTTTGGTGGGCCTTGCATCAGACCTCCACCTAATCTAGCCCAGAGATTTTTCATTAGGTTTCATTACAGGACAGAGTAGTTTTCTCAGAATGGTGACACTCTGTATGAAGACATTATACTGAAACTGTTTTTAAAAAATTAAATGGCCCAGCCTGAACCCGATCCACTGGTCTCCACAATTGGATTCACAGTACCCAGCAGCTATAGCAAAGGCCAAGCTGCTCCTAAGAACCCCAGGTAAGACACTGCCTAACACCTACTAGACCCCTTTAAGCCTGTCCCAAAATCCTAAATGCCACACACAGCCTCATCTCACCCCTGGTTTTGCATCCTGGTCTACAACTTCAGAAGAAGACTTCTACTTAAATAGAGGTTAGGCCAGGCCAGATTTAAGGACCACAAGTAACACCCCACTCTCTGCCCTCTCATATTCCTGAAAACCCACCCAGTAAAACCCAGGCTGCACCTCCTCCCATGGTGTGGGATACTGCCTACAGCCCCCGACAGCCTTGCAGGAGGGTATGCAGGTCATAGGAACCCCAGGCAAGACACTGCCCACCTCCTACTAAACCCCTTTAAGCCTGTCCAACATCTCCAGACTGTATCGTGAACCCTGGACTCCATATCTCAGACTACTGCTTTGGAAAAAGTCTTTGACTTTACCAGAGGCCAGGTAGGATCAAGAAATCCCAGGTAAGACACTTCCCACTGCCACACTCCTTAAAGTCTGTCCAACAACAACAGATTATACCCCACTCCCCTGGGTTACATACTAGGACCCTCAGCCCTGGCAGCCTGACAGAAGACCAGGTTGCTCCTAAGAACCCCAGAGGCCAGGCTGGATCTACAAACCCCAACTCTACAACTTAAGAAGAATTCAGCCTTAATGGAAGACAGGGGGGCTAGAGAGATGGCTCAGTGGTTAAGAGCACTGGCTGCTCTTTCAGAGGTCCTCAGTTCAAACCCCAGAAGCCACATGGTGGTTCACAACCATCTGTAATGAGATCTGTCACCCTCTTCTGGAACACAGGACTGATCTAGGGACCTCAGTGCCAGAAACTGTACTGGAGACCAGGCTGGTCCTAGAGACCCCAGAGGCCAGATCAGATCTAAGAACCCCAGTCTGCATCTGCTCCCCTGGTCTCCATATCTTGGTATATAAATTTGGAAGATGATTTAGGCCTTAGCAAAGGCCAAGCCAGATCTAGGGACCCGTATAACTCCAAAACCCAGAGAGGACACACAACTGAACCCAAAGACATGCTAGTCACCAGAACCCTTGGCCATTTAAGCCAGAAGACCAGAGAGGAAAGAGGAATCAAGGACAAAAACCCCCATTCAACAAAAACAAACTCAGAAATCAATACCTAGCCCAAAAATCATTCAAAATCCTAATGTCTAAATGCTGGTGTAAGAACATAATCAGTAATAGAAAAGGCAATATGCTATCAACAGAGCGATCCCTACAACACGACCTGAACAATGCAACACAGCTGGAGCACAGGAAAATGACCTTAAAATTACTTTATGAAGATGATAGAGGTCCTTAAAGAGGACATGAACAAATCCCTTAAAGAAATTGACATAAAGACAAAACAATTGGAAGAAATCAATAAATCCCTAAAAAAAAAACAGTTTCCTTTATTTGTTCGAGACTTGGAAATGAAAATAGAGGCAATAAATAAAATTGAAATGGAGGGAATCCTCAAAATGGAAAATCTGGGTAAGCAAACAGGAACTAGAGACTCAAGAATCACCAACAGAATACAAGAGATAGAAGAGGGATTCTGAGGTGTTGAGGACACCATAGAGTAAATAGATTCTTCAGTCAAAGAAAATGTTAAATCTAAATAATTTCTGACAGAAATCATCCAGAAAATCCGGGACTCTATGAAAAGATCAAACATAATAGTAAAAGGAATAAAAGGAGAAGAAACCTAGCTCAAAAATCCAGAGATATATTTAACAAAATCGTAGAAGAAAAGTTTTCAAACATAAAGAAAGATATGCCTATAAAAGTACAAGATTCTTACAGAACATCAAATAGATGAGATCAGACAAGAAAATCCCCTCACCACATAATAATCAAAACACTAAACAAATAGCAGAGCAAAAAAAAGACTATTAAAAGTAACAGGGGGAAAAGCCAAGTAACATAATAAAGGCAGACATATTAGATTCATACCATACTTCTCAATAGAGACCCTAAAATCCAGAAGGGCTTGAACTGCAGTCTTGCAGATTCTACAAGACCAGACTGTGGAAGTCAGCCAAGACTACTATACCTAGCAAAACTGTCAATCACCATAGATGAAGAAAACAAGTTATTTAAGGACAAAGTCAAATTTAAACAATATCTATTCACAATCCCAGAACTGCAGAAAGTACTAGAAGGAAAACCCCAACTCTAGAAAGTTAACTCCAGTCATAAAAACACAGGCAATAGATAATCTCACATCAACAAAACCCAAAAAGGGAAATGCAAAGACACACATACATACACACACACCATCAACAACAACAAAATAACAAGAATGAACAATTGTTAGTCATTAATATTCCTCTATATCAATGGACTTTCAATTAATCAATAAAAAGGCACAGGTTGATTGATTGATTATGAAAATAAGATCCAAGATTTAGCTGCAAGTAAGAAATACACCCCAGCATCAAAGATGGACATCACCTCAGAATAAAAGGCAGGAAAAAGATTTTCTGATCAAATGGACCTATGAAACAAGATGGTGTACCTATCTAATATCTAACAAAATAGACTTCCAACCAAAATTAATCAAAAAAGAGATAGAGAAGGTTATTTCATATTTATCAAAGGAAAAAACCCACCAAGATCATGTCTCGATTCTGATCATCTATGCCCCAAATGTAAGGGCATCCACATTTGTAAAAGCAACATTACTAAAACTTAATCACACATCAAACCCTACATTATAATAGTAGGAGACATCAACATCCTACTATCACTAACAGACAGGTCATCCAGACAAAACCTAAGCAAAGAAATAACTGAACTAACAGACATTATGATTCCAATGGACCTAACATAGTTACAGAACATGTCAAGTCTTCAAGCAGACACAAAAGAATATACCTTCTTCTCACAGCATGGAACCTTTTCCAATATTGACCATATATTCAGCCACAAAGCAAGTCTCAACACATACAAAAAATTGAACTAACCTCCTGTATCTGAACAGACCACAATGGATTAAAGCTAGATTTTAACAGCCGAAAGCCTACAAACATATGGAAACTAAACACCTCTTTATTGACTTACCACTAAGTCAAAGAAGAAATAAAAGAAGTTAAAGATTTCCTAGAATTCCATGAAAATGAATGGGCAACGTACCCAAACTTATGGGACACAATGAAAGCAGTGGTAAGAGGATAGTTAAAAGCACTAAGTGCCTACTTAAAGAAAGTGGACTAACCTCACACTAGTGACTTAACAGCATACCTCAAAACTGTAGATCAAAAAGAATCAAACACATTTAAGAGGAGTAGATGATAGAAAATAATAAAACTGAGGACTAAAGTCAATAAAATAGAAACAAAGAACAATACAAAGAATCAATGAAACAGAGAGTTGGTTCTTCTAGAAAATCAACAAAATAGATAAATTCTTATCCAAACTAACTTAAGAAAGAGAGAGAATATTCAAATCAATAAAACGAAAAATAAGAAGGGGGACATAACAGCAGACTCTAAGTAAATACACAGAATCATTGGATCATGCTTCAAAAATCTGTAATCCACAAAAGTGGAAAATGTAGAAGAATTGGGACAAATTTTGGATAGCTATCACTTACCTAAGCTAAATTAAGATCAGATAAAAATTTAAGTAGACAGATATTCCTCAGAAAATAGAAGAAGTCATTAAAAGTTTCCCAACCAAACAAAATCCAGGGCCAGATGGTTATAGGGCAGAATTCTATCAGACATTCAAAGAAGAGCTAATACCAATACTCCTCAAATTATTCCACAAAAGAAAAAGAAAAGGAACATTGCCAAATTCTTTCTATGAGACCACAGTCTCCCTGATATCCAACCCACACACAAAGACCCAAAAAGAAAGAATTACACGGCAATTTCACTCATGATCATAGATTTAAAGATACTCAATAAAATACTGGCAAATTGAATCCAAGAACACATCAAAAAGATTATTCACCATGACCAAGTAGAGTATATTCCAGAGATGCAGGTATGGTTTAACATATGAAAATCAGTCAAATCCACCACAAAAACAAACTGAAAGAAAAAGAAAACACGATCATCTCATTAGATGCTGAAAATGCCTTTGACAAAGTCCAAAACTCCTTTATGACAAAAGTCTTTAAGGGACTAGGGATACAAGAGACATGCCAAAACATAATAAAAAGCAATATACAGTGAGTCAATTGCTAAAATCAAATTAAATGGAGAGAAACTCAAAGCGATTCCACTAAAATCAGGAAGAAGATAAGGTTATCCACTCTCTACAAAACTGTTCAATATAGTAATTCAAGTCCTAGCTGAGGTAATAAAGGAGATCACGGGGATACAAATTGGAAAGGAAGAAATCAAAGAAACATTATTCATCGATGATATGATAGTATACTTAAGTGACCCCAAAAGCTCTACCAGGGAACTCCTATAACTGATAAACACTTTTAGTCAAGTAGCTGAGTACAAGATTAACTAAAAAAAAATTAGTAGCCTTCCTATATACAAATGATAAATGGACTGAGGAAAAAAATCAGAGAATCAACACCCTTTACAAAAGCCTTAAATACTATAAAATATCTTGGTGTAACTCTAATCAAGATAGTGAAAGACTTGTATGACGAGACTTCAAATCTTTGAAGAAAGAAATTGAAGACCATGAAAGAAGGTGGAAAGATCTCCAATGCTCTTGAATCAGTAGGATTAGCAGAGTAAAAATGGCCATCTTACTGAAAGTAATCTACAGAGTCAATGCAATTGAATTCAATGCATTAAAATTTCAAAATAATTCTCTATAAACCTCAAAAGAACAATACTAAACTTCATATGGAAAACAAATAATCCTGTATACCTAAAACAATCCTGTACAACTAAAAAAAATAAAAAAATAAAACTTCTGGAGGTATCACCAGCCCCTAGTTTAAGCTCTACTACAGAGCTATAGTAATAAAAACTACATGATATTGGCATAAAAACAGGCATGTAGAACAATGGAAATAAATCAAAGATACAGATGTAAACTCCCATACCTATGGACACTTGATTTTTGACAAAGAAGCCAAAATTATACAATGTAAAAAAGAAAGCATCTTTAACAAATGATGCTGTTCTAACTGGATATATAGACTATAGAAGAATACAAAACAATCCATATTATCACTCCACACAAAACACAAGTTCAAGTGGATCAAAGACCTCAACATAAATCCAGATACACTGATCCTGATAGAAGAGAAAGTTGGAAACAATCTCGAACACATTGACATAGGAGACAACTTCCTGAACAGAACACTAATATCGCAGACCGACAATTAATAAATGTGACTTTATGAAACTGAAAAGTTTCTGTAAAGTAAAGGACACTGTCAATGAGACAAAACAGAAGCCTACAGAATGGGAAAAGATCTTCACCAACACCACATCTGGCAGAAGGCTGGTTTCCAAACTATATAAAGAACTCAAGAAACTAGATATCAATGAACCCAATTTTAAAAATTGGGTGCAGATCTAAACAGAGAAATTTCAGCAGAAGAATCTCAAATGACCAAGAAACACTTCAGGATATGTTCAGCATCCTCAACCATCAGAGAAATCCAAATGAAAATGACTCAGAGATTTCATCTTATGCTTGTCAAAAAGACAAGGGACAGCTCGTGCTGGAGAGGATATGGGTAGAGCAAGCAGACAGCTCCTCCATTGCTGGTGGGAGTGCAAACTTGTTCAGTCTGTTTGGAAATCAGTGTGGTAGCTCATCAGAAAACTGGGAATCAACTGGTGTAGGAGGTTTCTGTGCCATTATTTCAGGTGTAAGCTAGCCAGGTGGTGGGACACAACCAAGGGTGGCTGGGATGACAAGCAGCCTCTTATAACAAATTGGCTGCCCAACGTGGTTGACTGACTCCACGTAAAATCTGAGAGAGCTTCAAAAAGAATACAGAGTTTAACAAAGTTTTTGCTGTTTGCTAGCAGGGTGCCACAGAGAAAATTTCCCCACTCAGTAGCCGCAACAGTAAAAAGCCACAGAATGTATAGATTATGTATTTTATTGTGTTATCTTTAATTTTTTTTGACTGTAGCTTATATGTTCTAAAGGTATCATGACTTCCAAATTTGGGTCTAAGGATATGGTGCTTTGGAAAAGAGGTTCTTCTTTTGTTTTCACAGAGGATGAGAACCTGTGGATTGCTTCCAGACCAATAATATGGTTTCATAGACCACGCCCTCCTGAAAGGTTGCCATAAACACCTTCAGAAAATTACTTCACTCAACTGCTGATAGAGATGAACCTAGCACACAGGATACACCACAAAAAACTGATCAACAGCACTTCCATAGAGCACAAAGCAGTTCGGAGAGAAAAAACTATGCCCATATTCCCAAATATTGTTTATTTGCATTTAAAGGGGGATATGATATAGATATGAATAATTTGCATTGATAAAAATCTTGATTTTTGATACTAGTTTAAGGTCAATTTTGTTATATATATATATATATGTGTTTCTGATCATGATTAAGGTATTGTGATTGTGTAGTTCATTTAAAAATGTAATATATAATTAGGAAATATAGGTTGTTAATGGATAATCATTGATATAGTCAAGCTTGTAGTCATGTTAGTTAGATTTTCTAGATATATAGAGATATATTTCAGTTAGATAGACATTCTTCATATCTCTCAAAGACTACAGAATATGGCATTTTAAATGTTTTAATAACTTAGGGATTTTCATGACAATGAGACACGTCTGCTCCTGGCAGCACCAGCTACTTCAAAAGAAAGATGGTCATCGAAGAGGCTCCTTATGGAGTTTGCTAGCCATTTGGGCAAGAAACTGCTCTTGCCTGGACTGCTTAACTGGACACAAAGAACCTGCAGAGACAGGACTGCTGAACTTGCCTAAAGGTGAGATGGTCTTTTGGGGCTCCTAATTCATGAAAGAGTCTATGAGACATTCTGCAGGATACAGAAGAAAGTGACTGAACTGTCTTTGAAATTTCCTGCTTCATGGAAATGTCTGCTGGATACTATGGGCCTGTAGGCTGAAGATGGATGCCCCAATGGTACAAAAAAAACTTTGGGTGACTGTCCAGGCAGCGAGATGTCTCTGTCATTTCTAGAGTTTTGAAAGTTGCTTACTTCTTGTTTACTTAGGTAATATTATATCCTTCTGGAGTCTTTGATGGAGTTGAAGAATGGATAGTTATATAGTTTTCCTTTGTTATGATAAAAGATAAAGTACATGTAAATATTGTAATTGTAATACTTGATTGATAACTGTTTTGTTATATGTAATTTTACTATGTTAAAATGAAAGCCTTTCTTTTTTGTTTAAACAGAAAAAGGGAAAATGGTGTAGGAGGTCCTTCTGTATTTGTATTGCTTTCATTGGTTGAATAAAGAAACTGCCTTGGCCTTTTGATAGGGCAGCCCTTAGGTGGACAGAGTAGACAGAACAGAAGGCTGGAAAGAAAGTAGTGTGGCAGACACCATGGTTTTCCTGCCCAAGATGGACGCTGGTTAGATTCATGCCGGTAATCCACAGTCAAGTGGCGATACACATTAATGGAGATGAGTTAAATTAATAAGTGAGAGTTAGCCAATAAGGGGCTAGAGATAATGGATCAGGCAGTATTTAAATGAATGCAGTTTCTGTGTAATTATTTCGGGGGTTAAGCTGGGCAGGCACTGGGAACGCGGCCCACGCCTCTTACAACAATCATCCTACTATAAGACCCAGCTACACTGTTCTTGGGTTTATAACTAAAGGATGCTCAGTCATATCAGAAGGACACTTGCTCAACTATATTCACAACAGCTTTATTTGTAAAAGCTAGAACCTAGAGACAACCTAGCTGTCCCTCTACCAAGGAATGAATAAATAAAAGATAAAAGGTGGTACATTTACAAAACAGAGAATTACTTGGCTGTTAAAAAACAAGGACAGCAGGAAATTCGCAGGCAAATAAATAGAACAAGAAAAAATTCATTTGAGTGAGCTTACCCACATTGAGAAAGACAAACATGGTATGTATCACTCACTCAGAAGTGGATATTAGCTGTAAAATAAAGGATAACTACACTACAATCCACAGACCCAGAGAGACTAGGTAACAAGGGGAGTCATGAGCAACCACCCATATCTGCCTGGGAAGGGGATATAAAAAGATTTCAGGATGGATTGAGAACAGATGGGGTTGGAGCATGAGTGATCAGGTTGAAAGCACAGAGGTGAAGAGTGCTGAGGGGGAATGAGGGGATGGTCATTTTGAGGTTTTTGAGGTTGGTTGGAAGCCTGGCACAGGGAAATCTTCCAGGAGGAGGAAGAGGACCCCTGCTTAGACTCCTAGTGATAGTGGGAGATAGCTGAACCTGTGACCATATTGGTGTCTGGCCTAATTGTAATCAGAGAGTTGCCATCCAGCAACAGATGGATCCAGATGTAGAAAACCACAACCAAATAGTAGGTGGAGCCTGGGAATCCTGTGAAGGAGGTGGAGAAGGGAACGTAGGAACCAGAAGGGTCAAGGACACCACAGAAGGCTCAAACAATCAACTAAGCTGTGTTCATAAGGGTTCACAGAGACTGAACCAACAACCAGGGAGCCTGCATGACACTGTCCTAGGCACTCTGTATATATGTTTCAATTGTATAGGTTGGTCTTCTTATGGAACTCCTAACAGTGGGAACAGGGGCTGGCTCTGACTCGTTTACTGGCCTTTAGGATCCTTTTTTTCAATACTGGGTCACAATGCCCAGCCTTAATACCTGGGGAGGTGTTCAGTCTTGCTACAACTTAATTTGCCATGTTTTATTGACACTTGTAGGAGATCTGCCCTTTCCTGGATGGAGACAGAGAGGAGGGTATTGGGGATAAGAGAGGGAAATGGGGGAGAGGGACTAGGAGCAAAAGATGGGGCGAGGCTGTGGCTGGGATGTAAAACATATAGATGAATAAAAATGCAAGAAAAATTAAGCAATCTGAAATACACTATTGCCATGTCAAACTTTTATGTCAAATAAAACTGAAGACATTGTGTTTGTAAAACTGCTTCCCTAAAGTAATAATGGCTAACAAGAATAGTCATAGTAAAAAACAAAAACAAACAAAAGAGAGCTCAAACTACATGTTTTGGAAAGAATTTATGTGTGCACCCATTCCTTTCACACATAGCTGTCACATACCTTTGCAGGGCTCTCACGTCCAAGGGACATAAAGTGTCCTTGCATTTTTTTCTAACATGGATACAGAATCATAATCATATACCTGACATACACCTGAGGTGTTCTTGATTAACCAGTCATCAAAAGTTTATGTATCTTTTCATCTAAGGAAAAGTTTATACATGTGGAGTGCCACATAAGTGAGCAGAATTTTAATAGCTTGGCTGACACCAGACCTCCACCCCTTTGCCTATAAAAGTCTCAGACTATTTTAGATATGCAAAGTTCATAGACTCAGTTTCCAAAGTAGTGTTCTCTAGCAGGAATTTGTAGAAATGTCTCCATGAGTATATGGAGTGAGATGATTGCACTTAATACTATACAATGACAACAAAAATCACAGCCGTCACCTGTCTTTGGCCCTTCAGTTCATCTCATTTTTAGACTAGGACCATTTGCCACTCATTCCCTTCTGTGTTTCCATGTCTTCCTTTTTGGACTTTCTGTCCCAGATGCATACCCCCTTCATCCTTTCTCTCCCCTTTTCCCTGTCTGCTTGTCTCTCCGTTCATCCCACTTCTTCAGACCTCTACTAGTAGATAGGGGAAATCACTTTCTTGTGTGAAGTTTGTCACACAGTTTAACTCTCTGTTAGCACCCTTGGTCCCCAGAGGCTCTCTGTCACTTCAAAACATCTTACTTGTACCACAGCATCCTCAGAATGTAAAGAAGAGAGTCTCTCATGACTCTAAATTGACGTTATTTTTTTTCTTGCTATCTTTTTTCTTATTACAGTATCTTCACTATGTCCAGTGTGTATTTGTGTGTGTGTGTGCCTGTGTGTGTGTGTGTGTGTGTGCAGGCTGGGTTGTTTGGCCAGTGAATCCCAGAGGTCTGCCTGTCTCTACCTTCCCAGTTCTGGGATTAAAAGTGCATGCCACCACACCTGACTTTTTATCATGGGTTTTAGGGATCCAAACTCAGGTCCTTGTGTTAGCAAGGCAAGCATTTTCCTGTTTGAGCATTCTGCCAGCCCCCCTTTTAGAAAAATCAAAATAATACCAATTTTCAAATAATATTTGAAAAACTGTTTCTAAGTTGTCACTTTTTTTAATCGTAGGATTCCAGTACCCTTATGTCCAGATGAATTACTTGCTTCCAAACAAGGCCACCATTTTCAGGTATTATGGCAATGTACCCATAGAAATTTTGATGTTGAAATTATAAGTGTTTACTCCTGAAGATACATTGCTGATAAATGACAAATTGATATTTCCTTTAATATTACATTAACCCAGGAAGCAAGCACTGGCTGTTAAATGAATTTGTTTGAACTACACTGTTTGAAAATATCTGTTTTCTATTAATCTGAAAAGCAACAGTTCAGATCTTCAATGTACCCTAAAATAATCTTCACAATTTCTGAAGCAGTGCAAAGACTGTAACACACTTAGCTTCCTCACTTAACTTCTACTAAACTGAGCACTGTAATCTAATACAACAACGATGTATTTATTTCCCTAAGGAATCATGCCTTTCCAATTTACTAAGTCATATTTTTGGATTTAACAAACTTCTGATGTGGACAGAAACAAGATGGTTTCATTGTACTGTAGAGTGAAGAAAAAACTGTAAATAACTCTAAACCAAGCTGTGTGGTATTTTTTTTTTCACAGCTGGAATACTAGTTTTTATTACAGCTCAACTGGCAATGCAAATTAAAATTCATCTCTGTTTGTTAAACTGCTTCTTAAAATGGCTTCCACCAACTGTTACAGCCGAATATTATGCTGTCATTTATGCCCTTACTGGGATTGGTACAATAACTTGAATACTTAAAGTGAATACATAGAAAGTACATCACCCCCCCCCCATTGGTTCTCAGTAGTTTGTCAGTTAAATTCCGTTTTGAGTTCTTGGTCAAAGTGAATTTAATCTTTACTAGTAATAAGGCGGCTGTCCACTGAATTAATTACATTGTCTTTATAGGTACATTAGAACTCCAATGTTTGCTTACAGCCAAACAGCTCTGTTCCTATGTCTCCGTCACAGAACCACAGGCTTCCTGATAATAAAGGCTCATACAGCTTTCAGAGATGAGCCAACTTCTCCTGTACTATAAACGACATTAAAATACAACACAGTAGGTTTTCTTTTCCTTTACATTTCATTCTTTTGTGTAACATAAAAACTTTGTGTATTATTTTGAATACATGCAACATTGTTGTTTGACTGTTCACTAGGTTATGGCCATGTATGTCTAGAAAAAATATTTACTCATTTTATGTACTAAAGAAATAAAATGTGGTCTGGAGACATGGCTCAGCAGTTAACAGTGCAGACCTGAATGTGATCCCTAGCACCCATGTCCAGAAGCTCATGACAACTTCTCACGCCAGCTCAAGGGGATCTGACATTCTCTTCTGGCCTCCAGAGGCGCCTACGCTCAGTTGCACATCCCCATACCGACACACAGACACAGCTAAGGATTTTTCATGGGATTGCTTAGTGTGTCTGCAGGTGTGGGAGATGGTACAAGAGTACAAGAGGCACCCTTGGTGCCATAACACGTACATAAGCGAAAGCAGCACGTTGTCTTTCCTTTTAATACCAGTTATTCTGATTAAAGTAGTTCACACGTTGGCTTCACTTTCCACAGTTTTACTTAACAGTGCCTATACAGTATTGAGAAACATGAAAGCAATTGTTTTTTTAATGTGTGTGTGGGTGACACACAAATGCCTAGAGAGGCCATAGGACATTGGGTGTCCCCCAAAATCACTCCCCACCTTATGGCTTGAGAAAGGGTCTTTCACAGAAGCTGGAACTCATTGATTCAGCTAGGTTAGCTTGCCAAGAGCTTCAAGTATATCCTCCTGTGTCTGTCCCCCAAGTTCTGATATAGAAAGACATGTGCCACAATACCCAGCTTTTACCTGGGCGCTAGGGATTTGAACTCAGGTCACCAAGCTTGCATGACAAGCACTTTGCCCACTGAGTAATCTTCCCAGCCAGTCATTTGTGAATATTAAGATTATGCAATCAGGAACAGTATGAAAGAAAGAGAAATAGCTGTGGAAGGGAGGAAAACTTTCACTTAATTGTTATAGTTGTCTTCCTTATTATTAGTCATTATTATTGATCTTTTGTTGTATCAAATGAAGATTTTAGGCTTGTAATATCCTTTAAAGGCCCATGTATCCCCAACTTGGTAATCACTTTATTGACTTTAAGAGGGACATTCTACTGGGAGACTCTAGGCTCCAGTGGTTTTGTCACAAGCAGTACTGTGAGACACTGGTCCTTTACCATTGCCATGAGGCCATCAGCTTGTTCCATCATGAGATCACCGCCATGATGAGCCACCTATGACAGGCTAATTCTTGATATCAAACAGTAGGAACAAACAACTGTGCATGGAGACTTCCAAAACTGAGTCTAATAGACTTTTCCTCTAGTTTAATTGAAGCAACCTCATGCATTCTGTAACAGAAAGATGATTAAAACAATAGGGATTGATAACGCTTATGGTTTCCATTCTGCAATGCTATCTAGGATAATACTCATTATAGATAAAGAATCAATTCCTCCTTTGGGAAACTTGCTTGCCTTCCCAGGCCAGTTGGATAACTCTCCCGAACCACTCTGGTTGTCAATTTTTACTATAAGGATTTTAAAACATTGTCGCCCAAGGGAAATCATGAAAACATTCTACTCCTCATTACATCATGATAATACAGCAGTTTCTTGTATTCAACACATGCCTATCATGATTAAAATACTGAATACAGTGGGGCTAGAGAGATAGCTCAATAGTTAAGAGCACTTCCTGCTCTTCCAGAGGACATGTCTTACTATTCACAACTGTAACTCCCTCTCCAGGGAATCCAACGCCCTCTTCTACCTCTTTGGGTAACCACACTCATGTGCCCATACTAACACAGAGACACACAAACATGTGGAAAAAAATAAAATGTAGAAGAATTTCTTTGTTTTGTCTGAACCATTAGCACAAATAACTTACAAGGCAGTTAAATTCTTCTATCCAAAACTCCACTCTTACCCAGTCCTGAAGTTCTGATGTATATTTATTCCCCACTTACAATACCTTTGTTTCCCCCAGATGACATAACTTCTCAGATTCTTGTTTATATAAAAGTAACTTTAAGCTCATTTCTAAGATGTTATCTCATACATTAAAAGAAAACAATAGCATATGTAAGGCCTCTGTTGAGTGAGAGGGTGTAAGTTCAGGCATAAGGTTGTGATTTTGCTGCAGAAAATAAAAAGTTTGCTTACAATTAGCTATTATTTTCACAGGATCATCAAAATTGCAATTTATCTGCTACTTCCCAGAACAAAGAAAAGAAATGCTGCCTCATTATGTAGAGTGTTCCTTAAGGCATCACAGTCTTCATAAGTACTTACCATGGAGCAGGGCCCAGATATGTCTAATTTGTAACCCATTTCTGTTCGAATATTTTATCCTGTGATATACTAAAAGAGATGACAAGAAGCAATAGAAAAATTCTGTGATAGTTTTATAGCCAGCAGTAAGAAAATTGTTAACCTTTTCTTCCTTTAATATCTGACTAGAAAAACATTTTAGCAGCATTTATTCTCTTATTCTCATTCAACACTGTGAATTCTAAGAAAAAATGTCTGTTTGACGTCCTTAGTAAAATATCATGTCCCTGACAGGTTGCTTTAAACTTAGCACTCAGACCAGATTAAGTCCATGGTTTTAAACTTCACCTTGTTTATCTGACACTAGGGAAACTGAGGAACACAATAGTTTGAAGACAAACAGAAGACTTGTGAAGATGACCAATGGGCAGGTTTTATGAGTCTGGATCCGCAATATGTGACAAAACATATATAATATGTTTATAGTAATTGCTAAAGAATAAAGATTAGACTTGTTTTTTAAATAATAGAATGTCAAGCATTCATTGTCCTTCATTTTTGGAGTACAGAATGTTCCCATTAAGCTTTGAACAAATGAAGTTTTCACCATTGTTTTCTACTAGTCAGTGAAACCATTCCAATCAATCATATCTCATCAATTGAAAAAATAAACAAAATGGCTGCTGTACTACTAAAGAACTAGAAAAGAGTACAGCCAACCAAGATAGGGGTCTCCTCTCTTTCCCTCTCCTGCACCTTCTCCTCGTGCCTTTCCATCTCCTAGGTGGAACAGGCATTCTGAGGAATTGGAACTTTGTAGCTTTGTGAGTCATATCTGAGAGTTACAAGTACAAAATATTCTGTAGTTAGGACAAAGGGGAACTAAGGCTGTATTAAGGAATATGATAAATGCAGTTTACATCCTCAATGGGATTTTACAAGATTACCTTCAGGGTATATTAGATAAGCATCTTGACATATTTCCTTTGATGTACCTTCTCTAACCTCAGTATGAATTGCTAACAAGATTACACGTCATTTTTAAATGCTTTTGAAGGAAACTGCATCTGCATAGAGAAGAAAGGAAGTAGAAACCCAAAATAATTCCATCAAAAAAGTAATCAAGCATGATATCACTGCCACCATGGTTCAGTATGGGGTTGGAGAATGGTCAGGCATTTCAACTGGGAATATGAAGAATTTAACTTAGAGCTCATTTTGTAAGGCCTTGTGTTCTACACATGACGCACACCTTCTGATATTTCAATGATTTTTCCCCAAGCTTCTCACAAACCATCCCATCCATTCACTCAACAAAACATAGATCAATCTGCTAGCTGTGCTGATACATTATCTAATGAAACTTACCTCTATTAATATTTGGTTTCTGATAATTAATGCATATTTATAGATCGTGGAAAGAACTTGATAGAAAAGCAGAGGTCTCTGTGAAAATAAAGGCAGGAATGCAGTCTTGGTGTGAGGAAGAGAAGGGACTGATCAAACTGCACTTCCTTAGAGTGGGGAGAAGAAAAGCAAGCTCTATGCTATCATCTGTGGGAAATGGTGGCCGCTAGTCCCATGTGTCTTCTGGGTTTACTGATGTGGTAGGCGTGAGTGAAGAACTTGATTTAGCACTTTATTTAAATTTCGCTAAGCAGCCAAATGGGAAGTTTGTCCCTGTAGATACTACACTGAAAAGCACAGCAAATTTTCATCCAACCACATATATTTGATGTCTCCCCACCTCAGCATACACACTTCCTTATGTTCCTGGTACCATCACTTATTCTGCTCTGAGATTAGCACTTTATATTGGAGAGGAGATTGTTAGGACATCAGGGAAATTCCTTAAGCCCAAGGAGTAAACAACATAAAGTGTAGCACGAATAATAAAAACCCAGAGACAGAAATTGTTGTTCAACCTGAAAAACTGCAAAGCAAAGCAGCCAAGCCACCGGAGAAGTCTTTCCTCTACCAAGGCTGTGCGACCACAAAACTAAACAGACTAAGCCTCTCTCTACTCCCATTTTATATTTCCTCTAGTGCTAGGATTAAAGGTGTAGTGTACCACCACCTGAAATCATTTCTGCGTTGATCTTGTGTAGCCCAGGGTAGTCTTGAACTCACAGAGATTCATCTGCCTCAGTCTCCCAAATCATGGTATGAAAGGTATGTGTGACCATTTCCTGAACTCTACTGGCTTTAGCTTTGCCTCTGGTCTTCAGACAAGATTTATTTATTAAAATACAAATAATATGCCACTACAATAAAGGCTTCAAAAGGTGCCCGAAACTGACAAGTTTCACTCGACTTCCCCCTTCCCAAGCGTATATAACCTGCAAAGACTGATGAGAGATACTCTCAGATATGCTGAGCTGCCTAGAGGAGACTCAGATCAGCCAAGCCAGCTGGAAAATGCAAAGATCAGAAACAGTGTCTGAAAAGGTCGCATGCCACCTGAGCTGCCTGAGAGAGAGAGTCTCCACTAGGTGACCCGCCTAAAAGCCATGCAGTGTGCTCTGGGTTTCTCTCTAGCTTTCACCAGTGCTCTGTCCCCAATGCTCTGGGGACTTTTTATAAAACGGATGTCTATGAGTCATTTCTATTCTCATTATTAAGCTCTCCTAACCCACATTACTGTAAGTAACCCTAGTAAAGCTTATTGGCTCACCAAGTTGAGCTTTTGGTTGTTATCTTTACCTTTTCTGTCAGTAGTTCCCTATCTTCTTTATCTGGGGTGAACTGACGTGTGTTGTCATGTCTCTCCATGAACATTGGCACACAACAACATGGTGCAGGTGTGCATGACATCACACATGTCTGCATCAGAGGACAAGTATGTGGAGCTTTTTCTCTCCTTCCTAAACTTTACTGAGTTCCTGAAACAAACTCAGATGACCAGTTTATGAAAAAAATATCTTTACCCACTAAGTCTCCTTGCCAACTACCAGCCACATATTAGAGCCAAAAGTAGCAAATCACAAATTATTATTTCATGCCACCTAAAATTTCCATTTTACTATTTTAAAAATGAGTATGTAGCCAGGCAGTGGTGGCACACGCCTTTAATCCCAGCACTTGGGGGACAGATGCAGGTGGATGCCATTGAGTACAAAGCCAGCCTGGGCTACAGAACTAGTTCCAGGACAGCTAAGGCTATTACACAGAGAAACCCTGTCTCAAAAAACTAAATAAATAAATAATAAATCAGTATGTAAACTGCCATAGGTAGAAAAAAAGAGAAAGAGATTAGCAGATAGATGGACATAAAGACAGAGTAAAAATAAAACTGAAGAGAGTAACATCAGAATGACTTAATCTGTCTCCTGCTAATGTTATAGAAATTTCCCCTGTTCTTGGCAAGACTTGAGGACTCTTGTATTTATGCTTAAATATAATTTAGAAGTGAAGTCAGAGAGTCGAGACATGGGGATTACTGTTGAATTACAAGCATCTGTCCAGTAAATGCTATGAAAGATTGATGATGTTTTGTAGTTCTAAGACCACTTGAACACAGGGCTCCCTATCCATGTTCTAAATTGCAGTTCCTCTTATATATGCATACACTGATTTTATTTTAAATCCCTGCTTCTTCCCCCAAAGTACACTTTGCTGGTAAATTATAACCTGAATGATTCTTTTGCAAAAGTAACAACCAAGATGTATATATATCTACAAATTATACTGTAAATAAATAAAAATTGAATAAAACAGATATAATCTTTACTTAAAAATAAAACAAAGGATAAACATTAATGATCAAGAATGCTGTAATGTACATTAGGTTGAATTAACACATGATCACTTTTTGTTTCTCTGATCAGCAAATTTCATATCTTCAGGAGCTGGGTGTGTGTGTGCATGTATGTATGTATTGTGGTATTGTTTTTGTTCTATTGTTTCTTTTTTAATTTTTGAACAAGAGACTTTAGGACAATGTGTGTTATTTACATTCAAATATACAAAGAAATGCAGTGCTTATCAAACCTAGTTTCTTCTTGCTAAAAACACATATGATTATTTAGTTTCCATATGAGGCATATTCAATTTCAATTATATACTATAACTAGTTATCAGTCATTCAATTAACTAATTGTTCATTAAGTTACAAAGGTCTTTGACAGTTATAAAGTATACACAGCTTCTATGATTTTATCTCTCCTGATGAAGTTCAAGGTCACTCACAGAAGAAATTAAAGTTATTGTGAAAAAAAATGGAAAACCTTAGCCAAGAGATCAGTTGAAAACACAAATACTAGACCCATCAGTAGACCAAGAGGAAAGAGGACCATTCAGTATGGGCATATTTGTGGAAACCAAATCAAAACTAAGTCCTCAAAGAGGGGATGTTTCTGAGCACAATAAAGAGGTTTACCCTTGCAGAATGGAACAAGACATGACATTTTTTTTAGATACTAGTAAACAGCAATTCACTGTGGCCAGATTAACAGAAACCAGGACAGAGATGATGCTGGAGATGTAGGCTGCTGGGAAAAATTTAAAGCTCATCAATATCTCAATGAAAGGTTTCATATCTGAAAAAACACCATGCAGTGGGTGTGATTGTTCTAGGAGTATAATCGACATCCACCCCACCTGTCTGTGTCTCTCTGTCTCTCTATCTCTTTATCTCTAGCTCTGTCTCTCTCCCTCCCTATTATCTCCTTCCCCTTCTCAAGCTCTCTCTCTCTCTCTCTCCCTCTCTCTCTCTCTCTCTCTCTCTCTCTCTCTCTCTCTCGTTTCCTGGCTTTGCTGGACTCTAACTCGTAAGCCTTCAGTCCCTGTAAATGCTATGCAAGACTGATGTTTTGTAGTTCTAAGGCCATTTGAACACAGGGCTCTCTGTCCAGGCTCGAAATTGCAGTCCTCTTACCTATGCACTCACTAATTTTTTAAAGCCCTATTTCAGAATTATATATTCATAACACAGCACCTAGCAAGTTTCTTTTAGGAAACACTTCTTCATCCTTTCTATGGAATATTGATAAAAACAGATTTGATCATAAACTTGAGAATTTTAAACACATTTTATTATATCAAAATTTAACATAACTACAGCCATTATCACTATAATTGCCATTTTGTCCACCAAGCTACCCTGGAACATATCACAAGCTTATTAGACAAAAAGTGTTTAAAGTAGTTGGTGTAGATGGGATAGAGTCATGATGCTATTTCTCACGTGACAATGGAAAGGTTTTGAGAGAGGCTCACATACTTTGATTGTCTATGCCTGCTTTTTCTTAAGCTTAGCATGTAAACACCTCCTTCTGCTTTGGAGTATGTGAATACATATGTGTTCATGCCACTCAAGACATACTTCCTTTTAAATCCCTAAAATTACCTTTCCTGCCATTATGAATCTGTCTTCTTTGGTCTCTTGGCTCCTTTGTTTTGGCTGTCATTGTCTGTGCACAAGGACCAGGTTAGTCAAAGCAGTGATACATCTGGAACTCATTGTAGAAATATGAACATAATTTAAAAATTTTGGTTACACCAAGATGTTTAGTAACTGTGAAAATTATATGTTCCTGGTTTGTAAATAGAGGGTACACAAATGCAAACAATGGGATGTAATAAGAGTACTTGAAGTTGTACAGAATTGAAGCAAATTGCCTTGCCTAGGAGTTTACTGCTGAATGGCCACTTCACCAGATCTTGATGGAAACATGCTGTATCGCAGATTGATCCATCTATTGACTTATTGGTGTTTTATTTGTTCGTTTTTTGACCATGAGTATGTGTGTTATAGGAGAGAGAGAGAGAGAGAGAGAGAGAGAGAGAGAGAGAGAGAGAGAATGTGTTCATGTGTGGGCAGGTGCATAGGCACATATACATACATACACACTTACGTACATATACACACACACATGCAGAGAGAGAGAGTCTCCCATTTCATTGTTGGTGTCTTTCTTATTGCTGTCCACCTTTTACGTACAAATTCTTTTGTTATTTAAGTTTGTCTGGCTAGCCAGCTTGCTCTGGGGATTCCCTGACTCAGCAGGAGTGGACTGCTATGCCCACCCTGGCTTTCATTCTAGAGATTCTAACTGCACAGCAAGTACCTTACCCCAAAATCTATATCTTCAACTTTCCTCTAGTTTTTAAAAGAAGAAAACAAATAAAATTTGTAAAATCAAAACCTAAAATAAAGTGGCTAGAGAGATGGCTCAGTGGCTTAGAGCACTTGCTCTTAAGATAGGACCTGGGTTTGATACTCAGTATGTACATGGAAACTTATAAATGTTTGTAACTCCAGTTGCAGGGGATCCAATGTTTTCTTTTAAACTCTATGGGAACCAGGCATGCACATGGTACACAGATAAACATGTGAGTAAATCACTCATACACATAAAATAAAATATATATCTTAGAAAAAAATAAAAGAATAAAGAAATATATATATATATATAACAGAAATAGCGTGCAAAAGTAGAACTGTTTATAGTAAAGATAAGCATTTGAGATTGCCATGCTATAGGAGTATGGAGCCTACAAGATATATCTAAAATGGAAATGGTGTATGCAGATTTGCGTTTTGCAAATGCAATTCTTATGAGAACATAAGAATTGGTTGTGATTACTAAAGGCCATCCTCTTCCCATGAAATGCAATTTTGAGAGTGGAATGAAGTGATAGTTACTGGTTTCTTACAGTCTGCTGTTGTTTTCTTTTGTCGCACAAAAACAAGACAGGATAATATTCAATAATAGAGCAATGTAGACCTCACTTAGAAAGTCTCTTAAATTTACTATCACATGTTAGTTATCAGTAAATTAATTAGTGATAAATTTAAGGACAGAAAAATCTCAAATTAATGTCATTGCAAGTTTCTTGAATGGAAGTAAATTCATGTTTTTCAATTCCTCAATTATTCACTATGTGTCAAACCTTTGTCTAAATGTTGTCCTAATTGTTTGGGGTACAAATTTATTGTGATGCAATATATCTCCAGTGATTTTCTTATCTCAATGTCCTTGTTCTTCATATATATAAATATATCTCTGTGTGTGTGTGTGTGTATATATATATATATATATATCCAGTTTCTGAAGATATATATCATCTGTGTATATATAGTATAGAAAATAAATTATGTATGGCATCTATGATATATGTCCTGTATGAATTTATATGTATAAATTCATATATATATAATCAGTGGAACATGTAAAACACACATTACTGTGCTTGAATTCAATAAAATAAAAAGTGAATGTGACTCCTGACAGAAAAGGGAGCTGATACCTAGGTAGGTCTAATGCATAGGGAGTTTGAGATTAACTAGTCTTCTGTGGTAGCAGACCAGATTGGAGACTGAAATAGTAATGCATAAAGGTTGTCACAAACAGTGCCTGGACAAATGAGTGTACAGAAATTCCATAACCTAAAATTGAGACCGTGAGAGGCAGACTCACCATTGAAGGAAGATAAAATATTCTCAAGTGTTCTCAAAGAGTTGCCAGGTGGTTCCTAGAACATGGTCTCTGTCTCTCAGATTAAACTCTGGATTTGAGAGTCTGGCACAGAGCTTATCACATAACCATGATTATTAATGATGGTCCAAAAAGAACTCATGTTTTTATATGTTTGTTTGTTTGAATTTGTAAATTAGAAATTTGTAAATTAGAAAATTAGGTGAAGACATTTGCTACCAAACCAGACATTCTCAGTTCAATCTCTGAAACTCACATGATAAAAGAAAAGATCTAACATCTGACGTCCATGGATATCCTGTTGTAGATTAATGCACAGCACACACACACACACAATACACATGCATGCACATACTCATAAATAACTAATAAAAGTTATTTTAAAAAATTTTAAAGGAAGTTAAGATAAGCTTATACTATAAAGCACAAAGACCATAAATCAACCAGCATGAAGAAAAAGAAGCTAATAGATCAGTTTCCAATTACATATTACAATAATTTGGAGCCTACCAGTCCTCAGCCTTGGTCAGAGGTGGATCATCTGAAGATGACTCCAGGGTGGAACTCAGTTAATTACCACATACTCTCTTCTGCATAGTCAGGAAGCCTCCATGACTTCCATACTTCAGAGTCCACAGTCCTAGTGATGAGAGACACTGATCTCCCTCAATGACTTAAATGAGTTCTAATCTTATTCTTCAAATGTGTCACATAATCACATGTCACAAAAGCACTAGGACCAGGGAATGAGAATTGGATATCTGTAGTAACTCAGAACTACCTATAGGAGCAGAAGAAGGGTTAAGTCCACTGTGATCAGACTCTGACCTGACTATGGCCACTAACCCTTGAACTATAAGATCCAGAAAGATGACAACTTGCAAAGAAAATATGCAATTTCTTTGGGAAGGAGGAATTGAAATTAACCAGGCAAATGTGTGTGTATACGATATATATTTATAGTATATTTATATGTATATATATAAAATCATTAGTGTCCAGCAAATTGACATTATATATATAATTATATATAAACATTTATTATATATAATGCCAATTTTCTGGACACTAATGTCATCCTCATAGTGCTTTTTCTGAGGAAAATAACTTCCTCATCTTTTTGAAAACCAGGTTATCACTGTCCATCTTCATTCTCCTCATCTCTCTCCCACTCCCTATTATGCTTCAGAGATCAGTGCTTTAGCAATATCATTTTCTTCTTATTTCAGTACCCTGGGAAGTCATAAATTCTGACTAGGGCGCCTGAACTCATTTGAGACCTCTGTTTTGGTGTCATTATAATGTATACACACATCTGACTGTGCGATGCATTAAATATAAGTTCTCATTTCCATAATCATTCAGAGTTTTACATTGTGCTAAATAAGGCCCAATGATTTTTTTTAAAGTTCTTTCCATGCTTTGTCCACAGAAGAATGGTGCTTAAAGGGCAGCCTTAGATAATTCACAGAGCTGAAGGTCATGAAGCTGGGGAGGAAGAATGATAGGATTGCTCATAAAAGAACCCAGTGATATTAAGTTGAGGTCATTTTAGTTCAAAGAAATTAAACAATGAATAGGGAAAGAAACTTTGATTGAGAAATATAAATATACACATTAAATATTGATATGTTATAGCGATTGAAAAATACAGAACATTATAAAGAAAAATAGTTATTAATACTTGTAGAGAACTACTGGGTAGCAATGTGCTAAATCAGTAATAAAATTATATGGCTTGTGTATTTTATTCTTTCTATTTTATTTTCCAAACTTTCTATGCTAAGTGTTTACTACCTCAAGACTAGAGAAAGAAAAGACAAATTGTTACTTGATGCTTGCTTTCTTCCCTAAACCCATCCATGAATTATTTTTCAATTTTATTGATAGGCAACAAAAATTTAAAATTTTCTTTTAGCAAAAACACATCTTGAAAATGTATCACAAAGCCACCTACACATAAAAATTCTTTTGTTTGCCAATAACCCATGAAATTCAGCTATGCAAAGAATGTCCACAAAAATGTGATAAGTTACAAAATAAAAATAAAATAAAACACTAGAAATTTCAGTTGTGATGTTAACACACAGTAGCATGTTTAAGTATGTTACTGACCTTAGAAATTTATCTGGAATCTGGGAAGAAGAGATGGGAGATGATAGTGAACATGGTAGACAAATGTAGACAGGTAAGAGAAATAATTTTTTATGTACTATGGCACAACAGGTTAACTGTGGTGGACAGCATTAATTTTAAGCTACAAAACACATAATGAAGATTTTTATTCTTCCCAATATCTGAATGGAACCTACGAAAATTACTATAATGTCCCCATTAAAATTCTGACATGATTCTTCATGGCTCTTGAAATGCTAATTCTCAGCTTCATATACACATACACACATAAACACACACAAAGGATAGTTAAAATAATTCTGAACAATAAAAGAACTGCTGGAGGTATCACTATTACCAATTTCAAGTTGTACCACATACTATAGTAATAAAAACAGCATGGTATTGCTGTAAAACCAGACATGTTCAATGGACTCAAATCATAGTCCCCAAATGTAAATCCACTTACCTCTGAATACCCAATTTTTGATAAAGAAGCCAGGAATACACAGTGAAAAATGATAACATCTTCAAGAAATGATTCTGGTCATAATGGATGGCTCCTTGTGAAAGAATTCAAATAGATCGATATGTATTATTGTAAACAGAGACTGCTCATTCATTTCTCTACTGCTCAGACCCGAATAATCACATATAAACTATATTAATTACAATGCTGCTTGGTCAACAGCTCAGGTGTGTTCCTGCCTAATCTCCTTTATCTTCAATTAACCCATTTCTATTATTTTGTATTGTCACATAGCTGTGGTCTACCAGTAAGTTTCCATCGGGCATCTGCCTCCTTTGGCAGCTATATGGTGTCTCTTTGACTCCACCTACCCTCTCTCTGTCTCAGTTCTGATTTCCCACTTGGCTTTGCTCTGCTAAGCCATTGGCTAAAACAGCTATATTCATTAACCCATGGTAATAAAACATATTCACAGCATACAGAGGGAAATACCACATCATATTATCCTGACAAAAGTCAACCCAAAACAAATCAAAGACCTCAACACAAAACCAGATACACTGAACTTGATAGAAGAGAAAGTAGGGAATAGCCTTAAACTCATTAGCACAGGAAAAGACTTTCTGAACAGAACACCATTAGCATGGCTAAAATCAATAACACAAATGAACAGCTCAGGCTGGTGAGGATGTGGAATAAGAGGAACCATTTCTCCATTGCTGGTGGGAATGCAAACTTGTATAACCGCTACATATATCAGTATGGCCATTCCTTAAAAAGCTGAGACTCAATCTACCTCAAGATCCAGCTATACCACCCTTCAGCATATACCCAAGGATGTTTCACCCTACCACCAAGACACTGGCTCAACTATGTTCACTGCTGCACTATACACAACAGTCAGAAATTAGAAACAATCTAGCTGTTCCTCAGCAGAAGAATGGAAGAGGAAAATCTGGTACATTTATAAAATGATATATTACTCAGTTGTTTAAAAATGTTATGAAAATTACAAACAAATAGATGGAACTACAAAATAACATCTTGAGTGAGGTAACCTATACACAGAAAGACAAATATGCTATGTATTCATTTATATGTGGATATTAATCATTAAGGAAATGATAACCAACCCACAGTCCATAGACCCAGAGGGGTTATGTATAGAGGAAGTACAAGAGAACACATGGATCTCCCTGGGAGGGGGAAATAGAAAAGATTTTATGGGTGTACTGGTGGTAGAGGTTTGGAATGGGAGGATCACATGGGAAGGGAGAGGGCATGCAGGGAAGCACAGCTAGAATTGAGAGACATTTGAGGGGTGACATGGAAACCTAGCATAATGAAAATTGCACTCCTAATAGAGTTTCCAAATAATGAGGGAGGCACAGTCCCAACTGGTCATCTCTTATCATCAAGCAAAACTTCTAATACCAGGACTGGGTTATATCCGAGTTTTTAGCCAAAAGATCCACCTAGAAGTCCCCTGAAACAACCCAGGCTGTTGCCAAGACAACAGGTTGCTCTCCACAAACTGACAATAAGGCTTCATTGATGAAGACAACACCCACACAACTCACTGAACATAGAGAGGTCGAGTCAGTGCCGACACAGAACTGTCACCCCTCTTCTAGGGTTATTGGTACAGGAAGGTATTTTTCAGGGTAACAAAAGAGAAACATGAATACCAAATCAGCCACAAACCACTTGATCTACAATGTGTTCCTACCTAAAAATATACTAAGGCAATGGGGCATAAAGCTACTACCACTAACCAACCAACACTAGAGATGGAAGTTATACCCCACATGGATTGAGTGACCATGAACCAGAGTCTAGGTAGTCCAGAGACCTAGGGTAAAACCAAATACTACTGTTCTTTTTTGAAAAAAAAGGATTTATAAAACTACTCCTTAATGAGACAGAAAGGCAGTGAATATTGAAGTGTTAGGTGGAATAGAACTGGGAAGAGTAGAGGGAGTGGAAAATATAATTAGAATATATAGTAGGAGAAAAGAATCTATTTTCAATAAAAGAGAAAAATAAAAAATAATAAAAATAAAGTTATTATGATATGATTACTATGAAATACTACATTGTATGTAGTATATACAATTATATAAAATAAAATGTTTTGAAACTGCTGTGTAAACACATTGTTTTCTTTACATTATACTTAATATTATATTTTATTTTCAATAACTATAAAAAGAAGTAATTCACAAGTCATGTGCAGTCCAATTCTATTCAAAAGGAATAGCATTTTCATCTATTACTTTATGTGTGCCTTGCATTTCTTCTCGTCACTCCACCTACATGCTTCTTTGTACGTCTGTACTTTACACATAGAAAGAGTAACAGTTCTCTGCCCTCAAGAATCAACATTCACAAGCATGGAAGTAATAGGATGACTCCATTGAGGATGTGTGTACTTGACTTTCTCAGAGGCGAAGCCTCTGGTGTTTGAAATAAGGAACTATATTGTGCAAACTGACCCACAAATTGGAAGACCGTTAACTTCTTTTGATCCTGCCAGGTAAGCATCAATAACATTTCTAGGCATTTTAGTGACAATAGAAAAAGTTAGCAAGGACTAGTATTTATTATTACTCCTAATTTAAGGAAGAATCTTCTTCATGCGTCCACCACTGAAGGGTGGTCCAGTTTATGACAGACTTGTAATGAATGAAGAGGGAAAGTACAGAGAGCAGTTTCACAGTGGAACAACCTGTTATCTTAACAATGTGATACCTTATACATCCTCAGTGATGCTATGAAAATGCCATGGAGTCCCCTGTATGTAAGAATGGTGACGTCATAACTGGAGTCTAGCTCGGAGTGAAATACACAAATTAAGAAAAATTCTACAAAATGTCTGATCAAACTGTCAAAGTCACAAATACATAAGATAAACTAAGTAACTTCAAAAACCAGAGGACACAAAAAGTGTCAGGACCATATAAATCAAATGTTGTCCTGATTTGAATAATGAAAGTTAAATTGTGTTGGGAAAACTGGTTGTTTGTTAAGAATAATGGATCAATAATAATTCTGAAAAAAAATACTAAGATAAGATATGAAATTAACAATAGAAGAGATTGACAATATCTATGTAGTTTTTTAAGATAACTTCCAGAAGTTTGGGTAAAGCAAAAATTATTCAGGTATTTAAATAAATATTGTTGTACTTATGCATTGCACACACACACATGCACACACATTTGAGTGTTCTAGGTTGAAAACATGTTAAGAAGAATATATCTAAAAGTGGGCATCCAGTTATGTTCCTGCACTTGCAACATTCTTAAATATCTCTCTTCCCTCAACATGTATCACAGCAGATGGTTTTTACTGCCTTTCTAGATATTTCCACCTCATCCAGGATGCTGGCGTTTCCCCAAATGTGTCTACTGCACACTTCCACACTCTCGCATTCTCTGAGTTTACAAAAGATTAGTTTAAGCAGATTTATTGTTTATTTGTACTTTAGCTATTTCTTGCGATATACAATAGTCACCCTATTTGACAGAATCTTTTGATCAAAGATGTAGTCACATAGATTATTGCTTGCTTGAAAAATGACCAAGGGTACCTGAGGAATGAACTAGTGATGAAGAAGCCCTTTGGAAGTACAGTATCTGACCTCTCTGTTCTGTCTCCTGAGGCTGTGTTATACAAGTCCATAAATGGATTTCAGAGGAAATGCATCTGATTTTAAGCATCTGAATGTGATGATAGAATAACAACAAAGAGCATTAGTTTAATTTCCAAATATATTAAGACTAAACCACAACTGGTATTAGAAACAATTAGAAAATGGATGGAAAGATAACTCAGAGGTTAAGAGCACTGGCTGCTCTTCCAAAGATCCCGAGTTCAATTCTCAGCAACCACGTGGTGGCTCACAACCATTTGTAATGAGATCTGGTGCCCTCTTCTGGCCTGCAGGCAGAACACTGTGTGCATAATAAATAAATCTAATTAAATCTTAAAGTTTATTAAAAAAATAGAAAAGCTTTGTTTTGTTTTGTTTTCAGCATATTATTTAGCAGATGTAGCTTTGTTGTATTTATATACTTTCTGATTCATGAAGAATTTTGATCATTTATGAGGAATGACTCACATTAAAGATTACAAAACAGGACTCACTACCTGACCATCATTATTTGACGTCTACTTTCAGGACATATCTTATGACTTTAGCAAAGAACTCTCATTCTATAATTTCCCCTGAAATAGTCTCATTTAAATGAATGGCTATTAAATAAAAGTTAATATTAATTTTTCAAGAATTACTTATTACTTGGAAAAAATTATTATTATAGTATAGCACACTTTATGATATATTAAAATAGGGTTTTTAAATGTGTCTATATATTTCCTCCTGACAATGTCACATATGCTAAATTCATGAGAAGAGATGTTGAGCTACAAAGAATTATTTGCCAATAAAATAAAAACAACAAAAACACAGCAGAGAGGATAACTAATGTAACTGCAACTGTGTTCTTCGGATGAAGATATGTCCTTATTTAAATTATGAATTTGGGGTGGGCCAGGGAAACCAGGAACATAACACACAAGCTCTGGCCCCAGTCCCCTTGGGCCAGAACAGCAGGTAAGGTTAAGATGAACAAATATATAATGGAGACTTGGGAAAGATAGAGTTCATGATGGAGAGATAGGAGAGAAAGAGGAGCAAGGTGGTTCATATGTTGTGGAAAGAGGCAGACCTGGAGATACAATGGTGCTGAGGCCAATATGAGAAGCCTGTGCTGCCACCAGAAGCCATGTTGATGCCCTGGGGCTGTGCTGTCACTGGGGGCCATACTGATCTGAGAGACCTGTGCTGCTACCTGAGACCATGGGAAAGCCTAGAACTGGGATACTGCCAAAGGCCATATCTGGATCATTAGCCCTGCCACAGCCAGGGTCTCTGTTGATGTCTATGGCCAAAGCTACCACCAAAGGTCATAAAATGGTCTGTCTACCACCTGAAGCCATATTGATGTCTGGTAGCCATCTGAGTGACCTGAGACCAGGGTGATGTCTAGGCCCATTTTGCCATGAAGGATCATGTCTAGGTCCATGGCCTGTAGGTGGAGGTTAAAAAGAAAGAGAGAGTAGTTGGGTGTGGGGGCACACATCATTAATCTGAGCACTTAGGAGGCAGAGGCAGAAAGTTCTCTGTTAGTTCAAGGACAGCCTGGTCTACAGAGTAAGTTCCAGAACAGTCAAAGAAAAAACTGCAGTAATTATAAACTGGTTAGCCTATTAGCTCAGGCTTCTTATTAATTAACTCTTACATCTTATATTAACCCATAATTCTTGTACCATGTGGCTTGGTAACTTTTATCAATGAGGCATTCTCATCTTGCTTCCTCTGCATCTGGATTACGACTGAAGACTCAGTCTTTCCTCTTCCCAGAATTCTCCTATTCTGGTCACCCCACCTACACTTCTCCTATTCCTGTCTGGCTACTGGCCAATCACCATTTTATTAAACCAATACAAGTGACAAATCTTTACAGGGTAAAAGATCATTGTCCCACAGCACTTCCCTTTTTTATCTTTTCAAAACAAGAACTCTGAATCTAATCTCCTTTGTTTAGCTTTTTTCCTGACTATTATCCATAACAACTTGTAACCAACACTCTAAAAAAAATTCATAATCCATTTTTTTGGGGGGGGTATGTGAGTGTAGATTTCTAGACTACTTTCTGATGATTGGTGGCACTGGTAACAGAAATAAGGGGATCTAAAGAAAATATAGGGTTATGGTCAAGTCCTGACTGGAATATTCTGTGAAGATTGATCATCTCAGCCAGCAGTCTTGAGGCTGTTCTGGGTGTAGAACTCAGAGAAAACTCCAACAGAGGTCCTCTGAAATGTTGGCTCTCTTGGCCATCTTCTCCTATTGAAGAATTTTTAGGGGGGGGTCTTCCTTGATCAAACCTGATTTTTCTTAACCCAGAATAAATCCATATCCTCTCAATCCCTGTGGAAACAAAAGCAACACCTCTTCTCCAAAGTAATATAACTTTTAACTTAAATTTCGAAGTCAAGGTATTTTTAAAATATATATATTGGATTAATCCAGCAACATGTATAATAAAACGTCTTTTAGAAGCTGTTGTTTTTTCCTAAACTGTCAAACAATTCAAAGACAACACATAACATGCAATGTTCAGCTTCTCTGTGTATTTTCTATCTTTAGTGGCTTTATTTTAAACTCTATTTCTTTAATTTTTATTTTTAATTTTTGGTTTTTTGAGACAGGGTTTCTCGGTTTATCTTTGACTGTCCTGGAACTCACTCTGTATACCAGGCTGTCCTTGAACTCACAGAGATCCACCTGCCTTTGCCTCCCAAGTGCAGGGACTAAAGGTGTGTGCCACCACACTCAACTACTCTCTCTCTCTCTCTCTCTCTTAAGGAGTTTATCCTTTTTCTTTTCTCTCCCAAGCCTACATACATTTGTCCAATACTATGATCCATTTAGAGGTCTTTTTTTAATCTGAGTCTGTCTTTATTGCATATCTGTCATAATTTTCTGACCAGGAGTGCTTTTTAAAATGGTAAGCAGCTTGGTCAGAGTGGCCCTAGATGGTGGCTCCCCCTCTCTCAGGCTTCTAAAATGTTAGAGGTAGTTCATCACCAACTCTGTGACTGCTAGGTGGGAGCTGTCCTCACTAGCTCTACTGTGGGTAGCCCCATGCAGCATATAAACCCTTTTTATCTGAGTAAAAGCTAAATATGCACTATGCAGCCTGGAAATATCTCTGTGTATGGCAGCGGGAATCCACCATGCTCTCCTGCCTGTGTATTCCTAGCAAATCTGATCCTGCCATGTGCCCAGGCTAGGAGTGCTGAGCCACAGGCATGGTCTCAGCTACCTTCTCAGCATCTGGACCCAAAGTGGGTGGCAGGCATCAACCCAAAAAAGAGCCAGAGCTGTGCCTATAAATAGAATGAAGTAGGAAGCCTTCCCTTAAAGAAACTACATAGCTCTTGTCAATAAAGCTGAGTCAGGAAACCTCTTACAGGAGCCGCATCTTGGCTTGCTGCCAGCTGACAGAACAAGAAATTGCATTAAACTCCGTTTTTTTGTGTGTTTAGAATTCCTTCACAAACTTTCTCAGGTTTTAAGTGGATTTAATTGCCACATTGGCACCAAATTGTAGGCAGAGGTTTCTGTTCTGTCCAATCCCGCAGCCCTTCAGTCCCAAAGAAACACACAGAGGCCTGCATTAATTATATACTGGTTGGCCTATTAACTCAGGCTTCTTATTATTTAACTCTTACATCCTACATTCACTCATCATTCTTGTCTGTGTTAGCCACATGGTTTGATACCTTTGATCAGTGAGGCATTCTCATCTTGTTTCCTCTGCATCAGGGTGACAACTATAGACTCAGTCTTTCCTTTTCCTAGAATCTCCCATTCTAGTTGCCCCTCCTATACTTCCTTCCTGGCTACTGGTTAATCAGCATTTTATTAAACCATTACAAGTGACAAATCTTTACAGGGTACTAGACCATTGTCCCATGGCAATGGTCTTACTGCAGTCAGGGTCTGTGCTGATGTTACCACCAAAAGCCAAGTGTATGCCTGTGGTCTGGGCTGCCACCTGAAACCATGTTGACGTCTCAGCACTGTGCTTAGCTGACACCACCCCTTGCTGGCCTCAGCAGACCTGGCCCCACCACTTATGGCATGGGTACAAGAGAGTAGGCCCTACCCCTCCTCTGTAGTGGCACGTGGGAGACCTGGCTCCACCCCATGTAGCCTGTGCCATGGTGGGAGAGATGCCTCACCCCCACCCCTGCCCCTTGCCACCTTTAAAACTGGTAGAGCTGGGCCTGAGAGTGGCAGAGTTGGCCCTGCCCCCTTGCAGGCTGTAACAGTCAGTAGAATAGGCCCTGCCTCTCACCTGGGCAACACAGTAGAACTGAACCTGATGGCATAGATATGGGTGAGTCAGCCCGAGGGTGTGAGATCTGGAGAACTAGATCTGTCTCCCACCTGGGCAGTGTGGCCCACAAAGCATGAAGAGTGAGCTGCAGCACTCAAGAGACTGGGCCCCACACCTTGCTGGCTGTAGGTGGTGCTGGCACAAGAGAGATGGTCCTGCTCCTTGCTGGCTGTGTCACTTGTGTGAGCTGGTCCCTTGCCTCACCAGCAAAGTGCTGGAGAGCTGTTCCTGGTGGCAGATGAAGTAGGGCTGGTCCGCGTTGGTGTTAGAATAGGACAACCAGTCTCATCCCTTGGCATCTGCCACAGATACGAGTACTGGCCACACCCATTACCTGGGCAAAGCAGGACAAATAGCCCTTGTGACATGGGTTCAGGAGAGTGGGCAGGCTGACCAACTCAGTTGCCACCTAGACCTGGATCCAAGGCTTGGAGTTGACCCACCACAACATCTAGGCCATCCATGAACTATTGTAGTGCATGAAGGGGATGGCCCTTCAGAACCAAAGCTGCAGGATTTCCAAGACATAGGGGAACAACAGGATATCCCAGAGGAGTTGCAGTGAGGCCTCAGTCCAGTTCAATAACTCATTGCAAAGAACATTTGCAACTAAAGCTGTTTGGACAAAAGGGTATACTGTGTGACAGACAGAAACGTCCATTGTGAGATTTTTGTTTGTCGTTTGCTTGCTTGCTTGCTTTGTGGGTTGCAGGGGAAGAGGGTAATTGTGGAGAATCAGGGAAATGAGTGGAATTGGGGTGCATGATGTGAAATTCACAAAGAATCAATAAAAAGTTATTTTTTTAAAAAAATTGGTGAATTTAGTTGCAGAGTCAGGATACTATTATTTCCAACAACATGAAGATTTTCATGACTATTCTTCCTATTTGAGCAAGAATCAGGTTTCAGGGAGGCAGCAGAATTCACACCTCCCAGTATACAAAGACTGAGAGCTCTCATTATAAGTGGAAATCCACTTTGCCCAGCTAGTGCAACCACACAGTAAGAATCTTATTAGACACTGATAAACTGAAAACCACTGTGTAAGGTGTTGGAACTGCTATCCCTCTTCCCCTTTACATCTTTTAAGATTCTGTATTCTTAACTATAAATAAGTGACTAATGCAGCCTCCCGTTTCATTTTAGCTTATATAAGGAATTGTTTTGCTGGGTTTTGAGATACAGTCAAACCCAGACTTGCTCAGTAGCTAAGGATGACCTTGAACTTTTTATCCTACTGACTACGACTCTCAAATGTTCCAATCAAACATGTGTGTTATTATGTATTGTTGTTGGTTGTTTTGCCTTTGACTTTTTCAGGGGCCCACCACCCAGATCCCAAATAAATCACACATGGAGTCTTATTATTTCCTAAAAATGCTAGGCCATAGCTTGGCTTGTTTCTTGCCAGCTTTTCTTAACTTAAATTACCCCATCTACTTTTTATCTCTGGGCTTTAACCTTTCACTCTTTCTGTATACCTTACTCTGTGTATGGATGTATGGTTTAGTAGCTGCCCCCATCCTCCTCCTCTCCTTGCTCTCTTACTCTTTGATCCCTCTTGCTCCTCCTTCTTTTCCTCCCAGATTTCTCCTTCTGTTTATTCTTTACCTGCTAGTCCATCCTGTCCTTTCTTCTGCCTTGCTATTGGCTCTCCAGCTCTTTAGTACATCATCAGGTGTTTTAGCCAGGTAAAGCAACACAGCTTCACATAGATAAACAAATGCAGCATAAAAAATACAACACATCTTCACATCATTAAAATAAATGTTTCTACCTAAACATAATAAAGACAATATACAGCAAGCCCACAGCCAACATCAAACTAAATGGAGAGAAACTCAAAGAGATTCCACTAAAATCAGGAACAAGACAAGGCTGTCCATTCTCTCCATATCTGTACAATATAATACTCAAAGTTGTAGCTAGAGCAATAAGACAACAAAAGGAGATCAAAGGGATGAAAAATGGAAAGGAAGAAGTCAAACTTTCACTATTTGTAGATGATATGATAGTATATATAAGTGACCTGAAAAATTCTATCAGGGAATTCCAGAGCTGATAAGCACCTTCAGTATTGCGGCAAGATACAAGATTAACTCAAAAGAATCAGTAGCCATCCTAAATACAGATGATAAATGGACTGAGGAAGAAATCAGAGAAATATCACCCTTCACAATAGCCACAAACAACATAAAGTTTCTTGTGGTAACTCTAAACAACTGAAAGAATGTAGCATGATCAAAAAAAAACTCAGAGACAGAAATTGGGTTTCAAACTGAAGGTCAGGAAAGCAAAACAGTCAGTTACTGGCTCTTACCTCTTAGTCTGAAATGGCAATACTGCCTCCAGGAATCTCAGAATGAGACTGTGTGTGAGAGCTATCTCCTCCCATCTTATATTCCTTTCTAGTTCTGGAATTAAAGACATGTATCACTACTGCCAGTTTTCCATGGCAAACTAGCATGGCTACTGGGATTAAGGGTGTGTGTCACCACTGCCTGATCTGCAAGGCTGATCAGTGTGGCTATTTTACTCTCTAAACTTCAGGAAAGTTTTATTTATTAAAATACAACTGAGATATCACTACAAAGGACCTATATGACAAGAACTTTAAGTCTTCGAAGAAATAAATTGAAGACAACATCAGAAATAAAAAGACCTCCCATACTCTTGGATAGGTAGAATCAACACAGCAAAAATGGCAACCTTACCAAAAGAAATCTACAGATTTAATGCAATCCCCATCAAAATCCCAGTACAATTCTTCACAGACCTCACAAAAACAATACTCAACTTCACACAGAAAAAGAAAAAACCCCAGATAGCCAAAACAATCTGGTACGATAAAGGAAATTCCAGGGCATCACCATCCCTATAGGGCTATAGTAATGAAAACAGCTTGGTATTGGCACAAAAACAGAGAGGTGGACAAATGGGATCAAATCAAAGACCCTGATATTAACCCACACACCTATGAATAACATGATTTTTTTTTTTACAAAGAAGCTGAAGTTATACAGTGGAAGAAAGAAAATGTCTTCACCAAATGGTGCTGGCATAACTGGGTGTAGACATATAGAAGAATGCACATAGATCCATATATATATATATATCCCCATGCACAAAACTCAAGTCCAAATGGATCAAAGGCCTCAACATAATTCCATCCACACTAAACCCCATACAAGAGAAAGTGGGAAGTAGCCTTAAATGCACTGGTACAGGAGACTGCTTCCTGAACATGACATCAGTAGTATAGACACTAAAATTGAACTTCCTGAAACTGAGAAGGTTCTATAAGGCAAAGGACATAGTCAACAAAACAAAATGCCAGTCTACAGAATGGGAAAAAAAATATCTTTACGAACCCCACATCTGGCAGAGTACTGATCTTCAAAATACATAAAGAATACAAGAAACTAGACATCAGAATACCAAATAATTCAATTAAAAAATGGAGCACAGATCTAAACAGAGAATTCTCAACAGAGGAATCTCAAATGGCTAAAAGGGCTTAAAGAATTGCTCACCATCCTTAGCCATCAGGGAAATGCAGATCAAAACTACTCTGACATACCATCATACACCTGTCAGAATTGCTAAGATCAAAAACACTAATGAAAACTTATGCTGCATAGGAAGTGGGTAAGAGGAATATTCCTCCACTGTTGGTGGAAATGCAAACTTGTACAACTACTTCGGAAATTAATATGGCAGTTTTCCCAAAAATTTGGGATCAATCTACCTCAACACCCAGCAATACCACTCTTGGGCACATACCCAAAAGATGAACACTCATACCACAAGGCCATATGCTCAATTATGTTCCTAGCAGCACTATTTGTAATAGCCAGAACCTGGAAACAACCTAGATGACCCTCAACCATTTCCAAAGAAAATGTGGAACATTGTTGTACACAATGAAGTATTACTCAGCTGTAAAAACAATAGCATCTTCAAATTTTCAGGCAAATGGATGGAACTAGAAAAAAACCTTCCTGAGTGAGGCAACCCAGACACAGAAAGACAAACATGGTATGTACTCACTCTAAGTGGAAATTAGACATAAAGCAAAAGATAACCAGCCTACATCCACAACTCCAGAGAAGCCAGGAAATGAGAAGGACCCTAAGACAGACATACATGGATCCCCTTGGGAAGGGGAAATAGTATTGTGGGAGTATAAGGGGAGGGGATAGGTTGGAAGGAGAGTGGGGAGAGGAGAGCAGAGAGGAGAAGAGGAGGGATTGGGAAGGTCGAGTTGAGGGAAGGACAGAGAGGGAGAACAAGGAAAGAGATATCTTGATAGAGGGAGCCATTATAAAAAAAAAACCTGGCACTAGGGAAATACCCAGAAATCCATAAGGATGACTCCAGCTAAGAATCTAAGCAATAGTGGAGAGGGTGCCTTAACTGCCCTTCCCCTGTAATCAGATTGATGAATGACTACCTTAATTGTCATCATAGAACTACATCCAGCAACTTCTGCAAGAAGATGCAGAGATCAACAGATAAGCACTGGGCTGAGCTCCTGGAGTCCATTCATAGAGAGGGAGGAGCGATAATATGAGCAAAGAGCTCAAGACCATGATGGGAAAACCCACAGAAAGAGCTGACAGGAACAAGTGGGAGCTCACTGACTCTGGACTTTTAGATGGGGAAACTGCATATGACTGAATTAGTCCCTCTGAATGTGGGTGATAGTTGTGTGGCTTAGGCAGTTTGTGGGGCCACAGACAGTGGGATCAGGATTAATTCCTAGTGCATAAATTGGCATTTTGAGCCTATTCCCTATGGAAGGATATCTTGCTCAGCCTAGATACAGGGCAAAGGGCCTTGATCCTACTTCAAGTGATGAGACAGACTTTGTTGACTCCACATGGGAGGCCGCACCCTCTCTTAGTAGTGTATGGAGGGTGGGATGGAGAAAGGTGTGTGAGTGGGAGAAGGGGAGGGAGAGGGAACTGGAATTGGTATGTAAAATAAGATTATTTTAAAAATTAAAAAAAATAAAAAAACAAAAAACTAATGATCCATAGCATAAACAAATGTAACATATCTTAAAATAATATTCTACAACATTTCCTCTTTTGTCTAAATAAAAAAATAGTTTTAACTTTAACATAATAAAACTATATACAACAGAAATGCTGTGGGAGCTCTTTCTGCTCCTTCAGCCAATAGCCTTTAAGATACCAGCCCACTGGGGCGTGGTCTTTTTCATTTTAAAAAGCAGCGGCAGCCCTCTGCTCACTCTCTCTTGCTTCCAACTCCCATTCATACTGCTAGACTCTCGGTTTCCTGTTTGCGATGAGAGGACTGTGGTTTGGGACACTGATCTGCAAGTTTTTTACCCTCCAATAAATAACCCCTTTTAATAATAATTTCCAAACTGGTGTGGGATTGTTTTTGTGGCATTACAGAAACAGTTATCAAGTAAGAATTATAATTACAGTATTCAATCCATTTGTATTTAGCAAATTCAGAGAAAATACTCCATCCATTTCCTCTGACTCAAAATTTTATACCGAATTTATTTTCTTTCATAAATAAGGAAAATTATACCTCTAATTATTTAGTCCTTAGCTCTATGAAAGACACCTGAAAAAATTAATATTACCTAACAACAGAGACATCTTGCTGACTGGACACCCAGAGCTCCTCTGCAATATTAGGGCATCCATCTTCGGGCTACAGACCCAAAATATCTTGCAGACTTTTCAGTGAAGCAGAAAATTTGAAGGATACTCCTACCTTGTATTGGCAAAGTTCATCAGTCACTTTCCTCTGTATCCTGCAGAATATCTGGCAGCCTTCTCCATGAAATAGAAAACTAAAAGGATTATCCCATTTTGTTTTGGCAAAGTCTAGCAGTCACTTTGCTCTGTCTCCTGAAGGTCAAGTTTATATAGCATACTGTCAAGTAGTTAATGAAAAAAGAGTTTCTTGCCCAATTGGCTATCTTTGCCACAATGAAAGCAAAATCCTATGGAGTTTGTTCAATTCCCATCATCCTTTTATGAAGTAAATTGGTGCTGCCAGAAGCAGATGTGTCTCACTGTCATGAAAAGTCCTAAGTTAACAAAACACTTCAAATGCCATATTCTGTAGATCTTTGAAGTGTTTAAAAATCATCTATATAAAATATATCTATTAAACCTTGAAAACATACCTAATGTGACTACAAGTTTAATATTACAGATTAACTACTGACCTATAGTTAATAATTTCTAAATGAACTGCATAAGCTCAATATACCAAATAAGAGTAGAAACATATACACAGTATAAGAAAAATAACTTTAAATTTGTGTTATATACCAAAATCCATTCCAATGCAAAATATCTGAAATTAATAGTTATCCTTTTATCCTGTATTCCTATATTTCCCTAAATTATCAAAAACATCTATGACTCACGAGATAACCAAAGTCTTCCACAACCCAAATCTGAGGAATATAGAACATAATTATTATGCTATATTATATACAGTATAATATGTAGTTTAGAGAAACATAGGATCTAAGAATGGACTCTTGTGAGGAGTTTTTTTTAAAAGGTTTTATTTATTTATTATGTATACAGTGTTCTGTCTGCACGTTTGCCTGCAGGCCAGAAGAGGGCACCAGATCTCATTACAGATTGTTGTGAGCCACCATGTGGTTGCTGGGAATTGAACTCAGGACCTCTGGAAGACCAGCCAGTGCTCTTAACTGCTGAGCCATCTCTTCAGCCCTCAGGAGATGTTTGAGTGCTTATGAGAACTATCCAAGCAACCAATACAAGAGTCTTGTGACCACAGTTTCTCCAAAAACACAGAATTGTTCTTTAGCTGTGCTTTTGTGTGCCTTCCATGTAGAGCAGATAAGAGTGAGTTTATTTCAGATTATTCATTATAACTGGCTGTTGTTATTTGTTTGTATGTCTCTATGGAAAAATATGTTTTACTACCACATGCAGCTTGCCTACCATGTGAGCCTTGCCCCTGTGATTGTACAAGTTACTCATGTGCCTCCTCTTAACTATCTGATGCTCTGAATAAAGTTGACTATTGCATAAGTATTTGGTCTGATTTATTTATTGGCTCCATTTTCTCAGGTGCCACGGCCTTTAGAGTAGTAATAATAACAATAGCTATTAGTTGTAGTATCAATATGTCAAACAATATAATGACATTTAACATGTATTGTATAATAAATACACACTATATTGAATTATCAATTTGTGATTATTTTATTAACATGTTATATGGTGAGATCCAAGTCAAAAATTTACTTTTTTATTTTTAGTCAGAAGATTACCCTTTTCTCTTCAAATTCCATTGTGTGCCTAACCCTGACATTTCACCCAGTGGGCAATATGAGAATCTCTAAAAAATGTTTTTTGAATATTCAGATCACAATTGGAATAAAATGAGAATGAGGAAAGGAATAGTAAGACTGTTGCTGAAACTCTTTTACAACCTGGAAACTGATGGGACTTAGTCAGCTTGTTTAAGCATCAAATTATTTGAAGGTAGAAATGGAAATTTCTTTTTGTCCATAAGACAATGGAAGAGATTCAAAAAGTCTCTCAAAGACACCATGTTAGTCACCACCTTGTTACCATAAAAAACTTAACAATGAGATTCATTACAAAGAGACAAGTATGTTTTGGTCCATGGTTCTGGAGCTATCAGTCCACAGTTAAGTGGTCCAGTCCTTTTGTGTACCACTTAAGGACAGCATAGCATATGGTGAGTGTATGATAAAGCCACCTTTTACCTCATGAGCCAGAAAATGACATAATGATATCACATAAGGCCCTAACCCCCTAAAGATCCCACCACCTCCCATTTTGGGGAGCCCTCCTTTAACACATGAACTTTGCAGGGACACTACTCATATTTAAAACATAAGAGACATATAAAGATCAAGTGAAAGAGAAACTCCCATCTACAGTCCTTGGAAAGACTCCTATTTCCTTTCTAGTACCACCGCCTTCCTAACTAAGAAGTGATGCCATAGTTTTGATCTATTATTCAGAATTATTGAGTCCTGTAGGTGGTAAGTATTTAAACCTTTATAGCAAAGTTCACTTGATGCATCATAATTAGCAACATAGATTAGCTAATCAAAGCACTAATGGTAGACTAATTGGTGCTGTGTTTTATTGCTTACAAAGCACTTTCAGTTAATTATATGATTTGATTCTTAAAATGATGATGAGTGGCAGGGATTTCCCTCCTTTACCTTTCAGATGAAGAGGAGGAGACTCCACAAGATTGATAGACTTGTCCCCGAGACAGTGAGCCTCTGAAAAAGCAATGATTGGAAAGGAGTGAATTTTAGCTTGGTGCCCTCCATCTACAGGATACGCCACTTTCCATCCAGATAAGAAGATCCAGAGCAGAATTCTCAAGAGGCCTTCCCCCTCTAAGAACCGATACATGCTGAATTCCTTAGAGGGTAATTACCCTTTCATCTGCAATCCTATATCTTAGTTATCATTCTGGTCCCTTCTCTATGGAAAACATTTTCAAAAGGCCATTCAATGCTCTGGGAATACAGATTTAAATTTCACTTCTTTAATGGCACATACAATCACAGAACTTGTCTGATCTTAAAGAAAATGCTTAAAGTGTGTTCTGCATCAATTCCCATTCTTAGTTTACATGAAATCATAAGAGAAAGCTCAGGGGATTTTTTTCAAAAGTATTATGCATTTTAGTTTATCAAAATTATGTGCTACATAATATTTTCCATATTGTCTTGAACTATTTATTTCCATTCTTTCTTAAATCTACTAATATAACCACATATATGTATTAATGAGACATACATGCATAGCACATATATTTAAACATAAGATATGTCTCATATATGAAATACAAACAGCATATACATGCACATACTCACATAGATATCTCTATGACTTGATAAATAGATACTTTGATTGGCTAGACCTGCTACCTTAACTATGAGCTTCTGTTGCTGTAATAAAACATTCTGACCAGTAGGTGCTGTGATTCAGGCCTTTAATCTCTGCACTCTAAGGGCAGATGTAGATAGATCTCTGGATGGATTTGAATTCAAAGCCAGCCAAACATACATAGTGAGTTCTAGGTCATCCAGGGCAATTTGGGAGGAGGGGTTTACTTGGCTCACATTTCCACATCACAGTCCATCACTGAAGAAAAAGTTAAGGAAATCAGGTGTGGAGGCCGAAAAATGCAGGGCCATTTCCACCTTGTTTGACGGTCAGAGCATTTGGAGAACAGGCAAAGCTTAGATATTATAATCCCACCCCTGTGCTGGCGGCATATGCATGGCCGCCTTTGGGCTGCTCCGGGTCTCAGGGAGGCCAAAGTGAGGCCTTGCCTTCCCCGGTGAGCAGCGGTGCTTTGTTCACCAAGCCGCAACCTCTGTCACCGCTGAAAGGGTGGGAAGAGTGAAGGGAATGCAGCATTTGGCCAAGCAGTGGCCTGAGTTACCACTGAAAGTGTGGCAGTCCACGCACATGCGCTGTAGCTTGCTGGGTGTGACCCACACTGTGCGGTGGAGCCAGGAAAGACGGGAGACAAAAAAGTTTAAAGGGCTATACCTCCCTCAGTCAGTGCCCAGAGTCATCAATAGAAATGTCTAGAGGCTATTTGGCCCATGAGCCAAGGAATGTATATGGATAATTCTATGGCTTTTAACAGAGGAGAGAATTCAGGAATTCTCCTAATTTTATGATTACAAGATTTAAAATAAAAAAGTAAGGATAGTAAGAATCAGCGTGACTATCCTGCCTCAACTTACGGTCTCACACAGCAGTCTTAGAGCCACTGTAATAGCAGACACCTGAGAGCCTGTAAATTTATCAGTCACCTCTAACACTGGCCTCTGATGGGAATGCAAAGTGTAAAAAGCATGGCCTGTGCCCAGGCACAACAGGCAATGAGGGACAGGCACCGCCTGGTTCCAAGTCCTCAGGCAGGACAGCCAAGAGCAGAGGGAGCATGGCTTGCTTCCTGCTGCATGGCCCAGCTTCTGCTAAGAGCCTAGCCTGACCTGATAGCCAAGCTGCAAAAAAGTAGCCTCAGGGAACTGCAGTTCCGGCCAGTCAAGTGTCTGTAAAAAGTGTAAATAAGTACGTTAAACATGTTTTCCTTTTACCATTTTATATTTTTTGCTTCTTTGTGAAAAATCTGGTGTTTGTAGGTATGTGGATTGATATCCAGGTCTTTGGTTCCATTCCATTAGTCCTCCTTGTCTGTTTTTATATCAATACCAGACATTATTTTCAGTACTGCAGCTCTGTGGTAGAGTTTGACGTCAGGGATTGTGATGCCTTCAGAAGTTCCTTTATTGTACAGGATTGCTTTGGCTATCCTGGGTTCTTTTGTTTTTCCATATAAAGTTGAGTATTGTTCTTTCGAGGTCTGTGAAGAATTTTTGCTGAAATTTTCATGGGCATTGCATTGAATCTGTAGATTGCTTTTGGCAAGATTACCGTTTTTACTATGTTAATTCTACCTACCCAAGAGCGTGGGTGACCTTTCCATTTAGTGGTGTCTTCTTAATTTCTTTCTTCAAAATTTAAAGTTCTGGTTATATAGGTCTTCAACTTGTTTGGTTAGAGTTACTCCAAGATATGTTATTCATGGCTGTTGTGAAGGGTGATGTTTGTAGTGTATACCCAAAAATGATATTGTTAGGTCTTGAGATAGATTGTTGCCTAATTTTCTGAGAAATCACCATACTGGTATCCAGGGTGGCTGTGCCAGTTTGTACTACCACCAGTAATGCAGAGTGTTCCCTTTCCCCGCATCCTCTCCCACAAAAGTGGTCATCAGTGTTTTTGATCTTGGTCATTCTTACAGGTGTAAGATGGAATCTCAGAGTTGTTTTGATTTGCATTTCTCTGATGGCTAAGGATGTTGAGCATTTCTTAAGTGTCTTTCAGTCATTTTACATTGAGAGTTCTCTGTTTAGGTCTGGACCCCATTTTTTGTTGAATTATTTGTTCTTTTGACAACCAATTTCTTGAGTTCTTTGTATATTTTTGAGATCAACCTTCTGTCCAATGTGGGATTAGTGAACTGTAAGCTGCCGTTTTATCTTGTTGACTGTGTCCTTTGCTTTACAGAAGCTTCTCAGTTTCAGGAGTTCCCTTTTATTAATTGTTTCCCTCAGATTCTGTGCTACTGGGGTTATATTTAGAAAGTGGCCTCTTGTGCCAATGCATTCAAGTGTACTTCTGACTTTCTCTTCTATGAGGTTCAATATGGTTGGTTTTATGTTGAAGTCCTTGATCCATTAGGACTTGAGTTTTGTGCATGGTGATAGATATGGATCTGTTTTCATTCTTCTACATGTTGATATCCAGTAATGCCAGCGCCATTTGTTGAGTATGGTTTCTTTTTTTCCAATTTCCTGACAGCTAGGCAAACTTGCAACTTGGATTAGAAAGATGGCTTAAAATCTTTTAATAAGACATACAATGGCTTAAACCATATTTAAAATATCCTACAGAAGACATCACGTCACTAAGTGAAATTCTTAAAAGGAGTAGTAATCGAAATTCCACTGGACAGCTTGCAGAAGCTGCCAGAAAGGTACTCAAGCAGGTAGAGTAAGCTATACAGAAACAGTAAGTACATTTATTAATTATGACCAGCCTTGGCAAGCATGTATATCATCTGCAAAACTTACTCCTACAGTGGTTATATTGCAAAAATGGTCTGCTTTTATAGCTGCACCTACCCACGTCACCAGTTAAGAAATTAAGCCCGTATTTTGAAGCAGTAGCTTGCTTAGCACAGAAGAGCAGTATGGAATCTAGGAGATGTTTTGGTAGGGAACTGGCTACGATCAATGTTCCTTATACTAAGCAACAAATTGATCATTTCAAAATAGTGATTCTTGGGCAATTGCATTTGCTTAATTTAAAGGCCAGATTTATAATCTTTTCCCAGCTGATCATTGCTGCAATTCGCACAACTATATTACTTTATTTTTCCTAAAGTTGTAGCAAAAGATCCCTTAAAGGATGTTATGCTAAGTTTTACAGATGACTGTTCCAATGGAAGAGCTGCATATGTTGTCAATGGTGAAAAGAAATTGTGGATCATGCACATTGCTCCTGGAAAACAACTTAAAAGGATAAAAACTGGAGAATTAACAATTACCACATAATGCCTTAAGTCATGTACCTTTATGGATGCCCATGAGCAATCTGCTGTGACAGATTTTGGAATCGTGGCACCAAGGCAAGGTGAAAAAACCCTTGCACTAAATAATAAAAAAGACCCAATCCTGTATTAATTTGGGATCGAGGATATGTTTGTGATTTTTCACAGGAAGAAAATAAAGCTGGATGAGGCGACTGAATGTACAGCAAAGGAGTGGCAGCCCCGAAGACATTGTAGCTGCTGACACCCCCATAGAGGAGCACCAGTCCTGACGTCATGACATCCGCTGATGACTCTATAGGAGAAGCAGAAAGAGGTTCCTGACCGTGATCCTGACTTTCTCATACCACTATGCTGCAGGCTGAGAAAAGGGGTACTTGATTCACGGGGACCAAGCTTAGGACACACAACGCCAGGCTGCATCTGGACACTTGGGACCCACAATGCCACTGAGGCTTCTTCCCCAATTCTGACAACAGCTTGCTGCAGGCTAATAAGGGGAAGAAGATGGTGGCGATAACTGGTGATTTCCAGCCTCTTGATGGACTTGCTACGCAGACTTTCAGACCTAGTGAGTCCTGTTTACCTTGGGTCCGAACCGGAAACGCAGACTGGACATTTGACTGTTTTACACTTTGGGACACAGGACTCATTTTGACAGTGTGGTGTTCAATCTGCTGTTGAAATATAGGACCTGAGAACTGAGACCTAAACTTTCCACTCAGGACAAAAAGGGCTCATTAACAAGAAGTGTGAAGCCCTCTTCAAATATGAGGGGGGTAAGCTAAAGCTTTTGCTGTTGCCCAGAGTCCACGACAATTACTTTAAAGCAGCAATGTCGATGGACTTTCACCCATCAGAAAAACCTTCTTCTTGTCTTTTGATTAGAATGAATTTAAGAGAATTGTGAAATGACAAATTGTGTGTTTACTGTTAATTTCCATTCTAGAATTAATGTATTGACCTGGGTAATTTTGTAACTGCTTTATTTCACCATAAGATGTTAAGAAAAGTTTGACATTTCCTATGAGTACTTGGATTTAACATATTTGATAAAAAAAATTTAGATTCTGATACAGCTAGAAATTGTTAAGAAGCACTCTAGACCAAGTGAAAAGGGCATTCCCAACCCTGGCGATCCTTTTCTCCTTTAATTAGGAGACTGTAGCCATTAGGAACATGATTATTCACAAAACATTATCTAATTGCAGATGAACTCTCTTGACAAAAAAATTGGCTTAGAGATACAGAGCCCTAAAGTATTTTTCTCCCTTTACCCTCTGTTTACAGAGATCAGTAGTCATTGACAGGTTAGAGCCTTTTTTCTTCTAGCTTCCTAAGACATGGATGTGTATGCTTATAATACATGTATGGACGACAGATAAATCTGGGAAAAGGGAAAATGTTCACCTAAGGCAGATACGATCATCTGTCCTGTTGCAGAGGCACAGTCTTTATTAAAATTAATAAAAAGGGAGAAATTGTGGAGGCCAAAAACTGCAGGCCCATTTCCACCTTGTCTGATGGTCAGAGGATTTGGAGATTGACAGGCAGAGTTGTACCTTCTAATTCAGGAGGTGATTGCTTTGTTCTTTTGAAATTAAGATAGCTCATTCTAGCAAGTCTATGTCATCCTAACAGGTGGTCGGGATATGCAAATGTACTTCTGCTCTTTCTTTAGTAAAGATGAGGTCACCTAGGGAAGGGCAGTCTTTAGAATATGTGACTTAGAGCACCTTTGCTACTCAGACAACAGAATGCTAATGATTTTATGTCTCAGAGTGATAAAGCCATTGACTATATGACTTATCCTTTTGTAATATTGAAACTTCTGCCTGGTATGCATGCTCTTCACTACATTACTTTATGGTAGGATCCTGTCTCCATCTCGCTGGGGGCCTCCACTTGTAAGGCCCACACTACAACATGAACCACGGCCCTGTAGCACCTGTACTATGTGTACTATGGTACTACACCTATAGTATTCTGCCTGCACTATTGGACAGTTCATGAGCCAGGCAAGGGCCTGGAAATTGACACACACAGAGACTCACAGAGACAGAGACAGGGGTCATCCTTGAATTCCCCAAGAATGCCCCCTTTATTGTGTTTCAGGGCAGCTTATATAGGGATCCTTGACTGATAGCCACACCCCAGCCAAATCCACCAGAAACCAGTCCTCTGCCATCAGGAACGCCTGAGGATCTCATGCTCAGAGCAGCTGCAAGCATAACAAGTTGTTTACAGGAAACACAGGGTCTGGCAGTCCACAGCCCCCAACATATCATATTAATAAAATATTTTGTTACCTTCTCTTCCCACCTCCATTTATGTTGTGTATAAAAGCTGTGGGAAAATTAACGTGGGTGAATTTCAGGTTTTCAGTCACTGGGATGCCCTCCTGATACATTCTGTGTTTTCTGTCTTATTATTTTTATGCGTCTTCATATCCTTTACTTACATTTCTTCAATTTCCATGCCCCTACCCTGGTAAGAAGTATTTTTGCTGAGGCCAGTCCTCAACAATCAGGAACTATGTAGAAAAACTTCTTGATGGTTGTCTCATTCACAGACTTGTGCATAGCTAGCTAGTTATACAGCCCAGAACACATGAATAGTATCACAGATAGTGGGATGGGTCCTCCTGCCTCAGTTAATAACCAAGACAATCCCTTACAATCACGCCCACAGACCAACCTGATAAACTACTTGATTAAAATTCCTTGTTTGTCTGATTCTGTTCTGTTTCAAGTTGACAGTTAATGCTGACTGGGCCACTGTAGAAGTCAAGTTAAGTGTTCCCAGGAAGCTCAGCAAACAGCAGAACACCCCCTTTATCAAACATTATCACAAATAATAAGTCTTCATTCTAACATTAAATGTTAGTTTAAAATCATTTCCTACCTATTTTTTTAGTAACTCCTAAGTGGCCTCCAATTCTGGCTGCCACTTACATGATGTATCAGATATTCTAGCTATGGAGTGAAGTGCTTGTACTTGATTGCCTGAGAAGCCAGGATGTCAAAGCAAAGACTACAAACAACAAACTGCTGAGAGGAGGGACACGTCTGCTGTGCCAGAAGGTGTCATACAAACACTAGCTTCTACTGGAAACTGAGGCCTTCCAATTTACCAAACTACGTTTCAAGAAATCTGAATGACCTATGGCCATAAAACTTGGGCTACAGGTGGAAGACCATCCACCAACAAACAAACTGAAATGTACTTAACCTTTAATTCAACTCACATTTAGCAGGTTCTGTAGCAATTCGCTCTAGTGACAAGCAATTTATCAACGCTACCATTTGGACCCGTCCATTCTCATCCTAGGAATGCTAAAACTGCTCATATTTAAGAGCTGAGGAAAGATCAAATTCATATCCATTTAAGAATTAGGGGTCAAGTGGAGCTGGTTAATTTTATTTTCTTTGCTTTGTTTTGTTTAGTGAAAGCTTTTTAAGGCACTGCAATTATGAGAATTCAAATTCTCACCAGCTTCTTCAATAAAGATAATTGACTCCTATCAAAGCCATGATATTTAAAAAAAAAAAAAAAACAAAGCCTGGTAGTCATGGTATATGCCTTTAATTTTAACACTTGGGAGGCAGAGGCAGGAAGATCTCTGTGAGATCAAGGCCACCCTGGTCTACGTAAAGAATTCTAAGATAACCAGGCCTAAACAGAGGTACCATGTCACTCTGTCTCAAAAAACCCAAACAAACAAACAAACAAAAATCAGCTACTGGACACTTCCAGTATACAAGGAGTGTGGTCCCTCTACTGTTCACATTACTTAGGAGAAAAGGATTAAACTTTTTCTCACACAGATAATAAAAGTGAGAGGGAGAGAGAATTTTGTTCAATTCTACAAAAGCCAGGGTGACAGAGTACATGAGCGAATGTTCACCACAATCCATGTCCTTTTACTGGGTGTTGCATTACATTTTCCATTCTTTCTGCAGTTAGGAAGGACAGGGAAATTAACATTTAGCCAACAGAATGTGGGCAGAAATGGTGTGAATTTTGCCAGCTGAATATGTTGAAGAAGTAATGTGGTCTTCTGCATAAGCCCCTTCTTAATCATTGACTAAATGAAAAATACATCAAAGCCACGGGCAAATGATAGAGCCAAAAGCGGAAGGCCAGCGCCACATACTCTATAAAGAAAGCATCATATTGATCTACTCACTGAAGTCCCTTAGGCACTCATTTGCATTGTGTTTTGTTACGTTTGAGAGCTTGTGTGTTGGTGTGCTTGAAGTTTTTTTTTTTTTTGAGAAGGTCTCAGGTAGCCCAGGATATATATTAATTTACTTATATATTAATTTACTTCTAATCTTTCTGCCCTCACCTCCCAAGTACTGTTATTACAGTTGTGCCACCACTTCTGGCTCCCGTGTTTGAATTTTTTTTCTTTTTTAATAATTTATTTATTCTTATTTCATATACACTGGTGTTTTGCCCACATGTGTGTCTTTATGAGGGTGTGAGATCCTGGAATTACAGACAGATGTAAGCTACCATATGTGTGCTGGGAATTGAACCCAGAGCCTCAGAAAGGACAGTCAGTACTCTTAACTGCTGAGTCATCTCTCTAACCCCATTTGTTTTCTTTATCAAACTACATTTTATGTGTATAGGTATTTTGCTTGCACGTATGCCTGTGTATAATGTGTTTCTCGTGCTCACAGATATCTGAAGAGGATGTCGAATCCCAAGGAACTGAAGTTCCAAACAGTTGTAAGCTACATATATGTGCTATGAATAGATCCTGGGTCTTTCAATAGAGCAGCCAGTGCTTTTAACCACTGAGCTGTTTCTCCAGCCATGTTGTTTTCTTTTTGATAGAGTTTTGAAAGGCCAGTGGCTTAACACAATAAGATGGATTGATCACTCACTACGCCATTCAGGAATCATGAATTCAGTTTAATATATTCCAGAGATGAAGATATTCATGACTGCTCTAACTATGTTTAAGTTTGATAATTAACTCTCCCTTGCTAGAATTGTGACCTCAAATATCCATTCTGTCTCAATAACTACCTTGCTATTGTGCTGACTGGGGAACCAAAAAGCTGACAATGATATTTCTAGCAAGAATAAAGCTATGTTTGTTCAATCTCAAGTAGGAAGCGGAGAAGTCAGCCTTTGAAGGAATCTTGCAGGGCTTAGCCACATTTTCCCCTTAAATGCATATAGTGATAGTTTTGTGTGTGCCTTCCTAGGGTTCCTAGAAACAAACCTGGGGTACTAAACACATGAAATTTCATATTATTTGCAAAGAATGTTTGCCTACAGGTTGCTTTACACCATCCTTATATCATTACTTTACAGATGGCAAAAATACACCAAAGTGTAATGAGTAAGGTAAGCTAAGGTCTGTGATGATGTATAAGTAGAGTTTGAGGTCAACTTAAGACAATTTTCTATCATTTAAGCCTTTGAATTTTTTCCCCTACTATTTCCTTAGCCCTTATCAAACCTAAACATAAAATTTTATAAATATGACAGTTTCATTCATTAAAATCTATTTGTGCAAAGTCATTGTGTGCATGAGAGACTATTTGAAAAAATGAGAAAGACAACTATAACTGCTACATATCAAAACCATGTCTCAAATGCAACCACAATAAAACATGTAAACCTCAATTATATACTCAATAAAATGGAATAATTACGGTGTTTTGTAATTTGTCTAAAGACTAAAGCAGATTTTACAGTAAAGTGGTGGCAGATCATACCCAGAGATGAGAGAAGCAAACAAAAGATCATCAAAAATAATATTTGTTGATTCATGATTTTATTGCCCGTGAGTCTGAGGTAAAACTAAAAAAAGACATCTTTAAGAAGACAGTTCCCTGAATTAGTTTTCCTTTTCTCATGGTAGTGTTAGAAATTCAGCTTTATCTATTAAGCCTGTGATTTGTCTTGAGTTATTATTATTATTATTATTCCTGTGATGAGAAAATTGTTTATTTTTTTCTTCTAGTATTTATTTGCCAATAAAGGGTTATCTTTCTTCTAATATCTATCTTTGCTGGGCCCACAAAAATCGTATGACTGAAAATAAATGGATTATTTCTGCGTTTTCTGTTTCATTGAGCCAAGTGTCTGACTTCATGCTGGTCTCATGCTGGCTTTTTTCCTATAGCATTGTGGCATGTTTTGAAGTCAAAACTAGATTTTTGTTCTTTGAGTTTGGAATTGCTTTGACTCTTCATGGTCTCCTATGGTCCCAGAGGAATTTTATGATAGTTGTTAACAGAGCCATCTCTATTTGGGAGACAAATGTCACTTGTATTTCAGATCAATTTCAAAATATTGAAAACAATTTTGAACTAATTAGCACAGAAGACTTTGAAACTTCTGAACACAACAAAGAAGTATCATCTGAGGTAAGAGATATACCACCCATATTGGCAGGATCATCATAGCCTATGTGTGCTAACCTGTCATGCCCTCTCTTATATACAGTGTAATTGATGTGTCAACTAAATATAATTTATATGGTTTTATATATTATAATTACACACACTAAAAGTTAAAACTCTTACCTGTCAATGATATTCTTTCTGTCTATGTCTTTAAATTTCTTTTCTTCCTCTGGAAAAATGGTAATTTTACTTTGTCTTGTCTAATGTATACCAGGGTCTCTTTCCTAATATACGTTCATTCTACTTTCATTCAATGTTCCTCCTCCTCTCAAAAAGTTAACTTGCCTCATCTGCTAAATGCATAACTTAATGTATTCATTTGTGACTAAAAGGATTTTCTCGTCTTGTATTCCAAAGGAATCTTTAAAAATCTAGAGAAAGAGATTTGGAGATGATGTACACACAGAAATTCAAAGCCTTTAAAATCCGTGCTGCAATCTGAGAGGTGAAGATTTACATAGTAGTCAATCATTCCTTTCTTGCACCTTTTTATTGAATATAAAAAGTAACAGTAAATAAAAACTGTCTTCTTCCCACAGTACCAGTGTGGAGTAAGAATTCACAATTCGCACTCTTACTAAGGCCCATGAGTCAATAGATCTGACTTGCAGGTCCCCAGCCTGACCACAGGCCCCCCACTAAGCACCGTAGTAATATCCTGTTCCTCCAAGTGTCATCTTCTATTCCTTGCCTCTCTAGGTAAGCTTGCTGTGCTTTCATGGGGGCTTTCTCTCCTCGGAGTTATTTCCATTAAAGGATTCTCTCAATGTTAAAAACCTCATTTTCCATAATAGCCTTCCCTGTAGATCTTATTAAATTACTTTGCATATTCTGCCATGTTATTCCCATTCTCAGTATCTAGGTGGTAATGCATAATTGCACCTTCCTAACAATCATTTACATTAGAATTATTTGATTTACTTTTCTTTCCTCCTTACAGAGTACACTCCAAGAAGGCGGAGACACCAACTGTCTCCTTCTTCTGCGCTGTCTTCTCCCACCTGCACAGCAGGATGGATGCATAATATCTGTTTAATGACAGGAAAGTTGTTGCTTTCACCCAATCCAGTGATTTGGGTAAATCTCTAATGATGACAGGCAGATCACACTCTCTAGTTCCTAAATGGCTCCAGTACACCTCACACAGTTGTCTTTTGAAAACATCCAACTAATGAAATGAGTCTGGTGGGTCCCAGGCTAATGAGAACTGGTGCGTTGGCCTAGAAGGAATAGACTGCACAAACACATTAAATTGCTTTTTCCTCCTTCATCAGGAGCAGCCGAACCAGGGACTTGCAAAAGGGCATATGGCATTGCTCTGCCACACTCTGGAGTGCTTACCTCAGCTGAGAACATCTGCTTCCTCCCACTCTGACAGTGAGTCCCTCCTCAGTCAGGGACAGGAACCAAGGGCTCTGGCCACCACTGGAGCACAGAGGCACTTTCTGTTAATTCAGAGAGCTGTCATGGGGTGCTGGCGAGCAATCAGTCAGTCAGAACCAAGCACTAGCCAGATTTTGAGTCAAAGCACCAATGGCACACTGTTGCTGGAAGAGGAGTATGCTTTCATTTCCACACCTGAGATCTTAGAAATAAAGTGAGCCTGCCCAAGGTGTCTTAATTAATGTTTTCGTCAGCTGCACTTGGGGAGAGGAGTGAAGGGGGAGGACATCACTTTTAATTCACTTTTCTACCTATGAACACTTTCCCCTGGGATTCTGATATGGCATGTGAGATCCTTGCACACAAAAGTGAACTAAGTGGGCAGCTTCTTAGGAAGCTTTGAAAATACAGCTTTCTCTTTTGACTTGACTCCTATTCCTTTAGCGATATGTACATTCCTTTGGCATGCAACTTCTTTCGAAGCATCTTTAGATAACTGGCATCCAAATCACTCACAGCCCAGGTAATTCAAATGCATCACAAAGATTGTTATAAGCTATTTTATTAAGTGAAAAACTGGATTGTGAGGGTTTGGATACAGGCAAAAAAATGTATATTTTCTCTAATCTAATGATTCAACTCCTTATATCCTTATATAGAGAAGTTTGAAACTCATAATTTAAATATTTTATATATTTATACATGAGTCTAGAAAACATGTTGTAAATACATGCACACACACATTGAATCTTTACTAATTTTGATAAGGGCATAAAAATCCTCCCATATTGGTATGAAAATTACATATATAAAATTAATAATCATTTTGGGACATTAATATTGCATATTCTTTATGGTGATATCTTTTTTTCTTTTGTTTTTTTTTTTTTTTGAGACAGAGTTTCTCTGTGTAGCTTTGGAGCCTGTCCTGAAACTTGCTCTGTAGACCATGCTGGCCTCAAACTCATCTCTAGAGAGCCATCTGCCTCTTCCCGAGTGTTGCAATTAAAAAAATATGGCATCCCTGCCCGTCTTCATGGTGATATCTTGATAGCTATTTATTACTATTGTTTTCTATGTACTCAGAGATAGACTTTGCCTACATTTTCCTCATAAACCTGAGTAATGCATCTAGCTTCGCAGTAAATCACAGCACATGATTTGGTGTCTCTTTGTCATGTTTCCTATAATAATTATTTCAAAATAAGATTGGAGATTGGAAATGGAGTCAGTGTCTACCTGCAATTACATAGACTAATCTAATATTTATAGACCTCATTTGCCTATCTAGGAGATAGTAAAGCATTCACAATTTTACTTTCATGAATGTCCAGGGAGTTTACAGATAGAAGTGATTATCAACCCAGAATAAACATAAATTCAGAATTTATAAATACAAAATTAGTTGGCAATTAGTGTTTCTATAACCAATAAATTTACATGAGATCAACAAGGTTGGAAAACTGCAATCTATAGAATGAAGGTAGGTTAGAACAGCATTTACATACACTCTGTTTTTAATGCCAGAGCACTCGGTTCCCAAACCCTCACTCTCTGGATGTTGCTCTGCCCTTCTTTTCAGAAAACCTAATGAAATATGTGGGAAATGGGACAGAGAGTGGTCTGAGGCTTGATTACAAAGTGTTTGCCACTACTTAAATTCACAAGTTATATTGGTACTCTAACTCCAGACTCCAAGGAATAGACATGTACTATTTATCCATTATTTACAAATCCGTATTAAGTAGCCATTACTGGTCATGTACTCATTTATCTTGTATTACACAGACATGTTTTTTTTTAATCATCATGGAGCCCCCAAATTTAAACATTAATTCACAACATTCTTGAAGAGTGCTAAGTATAACAAATCCAGCATACTACAGGCGTGAAAAATACAGACCCTATGGTGTTTAATTATTTTTTACAGAAGAGAAATCTTGGCTTTGAATTGCTTCATGTATTTGCCAGAACCAGACATGTTAATTCATTGATTAAAAATAGGGTGATTTTGGTAGTTCTTTGCAATTCCAAGCCCATACATTATGTCATAATGAATCCAAAGCAATCTCAAGCTTAACAGCAATGGGGAGTAAGAAGCATCTCTTCAAAGACTAGTTCATTACACTTATAAAACCTAATACAATATTTATACAAAGTGTAAATGTTTCATACCTTCAAGTGTGGTTGCTTAGATCTCTAACACAAAATGCTTGACTACGTGTGGAATTTGAAGAATCCATTAAATTCTTGTGCAATAACAAAAGGTAAGAAGACAGAATTTCTTAAGAAGTACTTTCAGGGAAAAAAGTAAACAAATAAATCTTCCTTGTAGTTTTTTTTAATGAGTCTTACACATTGAAACTATAAGGAAAAGAATGAACAATCTGGATGAGCAGACATGGGTCTACTACATTTGATCAGTTTGAAATATACATTTATTTCATATTTCAGTATCACTGAAATCAGGGTGATGTGTGGCTTCACACAATCACTGTTAACAAGACAAAAATGGTCTGATCCTGTTGTAAGGACATTTGATGCTTTCCACTATATTTGTAGTCATAATTTTTGCTGAATCTTTCTAGATTAGTCATCTGGATCTCATACATGGACAATGGGAAAATTTTTATTCTTTGGTCAACAAACCAAAAATAACAAGTTATTTGAAAAACAAGGTATGAACCCAAAACATCTCATAATAGTTTACTACTGACAATCTCAACTATTATTTAAAAAGTGGCAAGGAAGATGAAGTCAGTAATATGAAGAAATCAATCATAGAAAAGTGGTAGAATGGGATGCCTCGTAAATCAGTCATTTCTCTGAAGCAAACACTAAGCTAGGCAACACTGGTAAAGTTCAGTTCTGTGGAATTCTGGTATCTAAATGCAAAACAGTAAAACATGAAGTGTCAAAGAAGAAATCTTAGAAGGTGGTGCAATGATCTGGGAGCGGTAGGTGAAGTTCATGGTATGATTTGTTGGTACAAGAAGGAGCATTATGGCCTTATTATTAAAATATTATGCTCTAAATTTTGATGTGCATAAAGACACAGAAGTTTGGTATACCTTGTCCTCTTTGGCTAAGTCCTTTTCTTAGGCTGTTGTATACTGAAGCATTTGAAGACACAATTTCCATACCTGTATGGAACAAAAAGAGAAAATGGGAGTAGAACATGGGCAAGAAGTAGCCATCATGAAAAGTCAAGTAGGAAGGACTTTGGGATGAAATCACCTGAGGAAAAAGGGCTTTGTAGATTTTATGCTACTAAACTATCAGGAAATCCAGAATGTCAGGATAATCATGGATATAAGCTCAGAAAAGCCCTCAGAGAAGCCCTTACTTGGCTATGTGATCTATGAGTTCTGTGCCATCATAACATTTAATATGTGCCAAATAGGCACCACAACATCTCCTGCATGTCCCGGCACAGAAAGAATCTTCAAAGTCAGGGAGCAGTGATCATTTCTGTGTCAATGTTTTGCTTTGTTTTGTTGGAATACATACTTTGTCTAGCTGACTACTATGACAAGGGAACAGAAATTTCATGACTACATATAATGAAGAAGGCAAAAAGTTTGCAAATACTGCTAAATAAACATATTGTTATAGAATTCATCAAGCAAGGACAAAAATCTGGTAGAGTTCTAGATTCATTACATAATAGTTTTTAGATTCTCTAGCTTACAACTCAATTGAGAAGGCATACAAAGGGAATTATGGTTTGTTTATAGAAGGAAAAGGAACCAGCACATGTCATCTCTGAGAACTTACACATTGGGCTCACTTGATAAATACATTAAATCTAAAAATTTAACTCTGTTCAAAGAGCTAATATAGACTATGGGAAAAGAAATAAAGGAAACAGAAAGACAATATATGGACATAATGAGGAATATTAGTAAAGAAAATGCATACTAAATAGCAAAGACTTCAGCAATGAAAAGCCACTAGTTAAAAAAATATCAAAATATTTTGAAAAATTTGAGTAAATGCAAAAGTAAGCAACAAACTTAAATATAAGCCTATGAAACTGTCTAATATGAAAAACAAGAACTTGAAAAATAAAGACAACTCCATGCATTATGAGATACTCAAAAAAGAGGAAAGAAATGGAAAGGGGTAGAAAGAATATGTCCAGATATAATACCTGACAATGGCCTAAACTGATCAAATATATCTAACAATTTTAATAAATTCCATGTAAGATAAACTCAGAGATGTAAACAATATGGCAATATTATGGGGAACTAAAAGCAACAAGAAAATCTTAAAAACAGCATATATAACATAAGCAAAACAGTCAAAGCACAATTTCTCAAGAAAAACCTTGGAATCAAGAGTAAAATAGGAAGACATATTTAAAGTGATAAGTGAAAAAATAAAATTCATCAATAATTCTGTAACCAATCAGAAAAATTTCAAAAGTGAAGAAGAAATAAAAACATTTTCAGATAAGCAGAACCTGGGGCCATGCTGTGCATGTAGAAGTAACCTTCAGAAAATACCAAAAGGAATCCTCCAAATTAAAATTAAAAAGTGTTAAATGGAATGTAGAAGCCATATAGAAAATAAACAGAGTTACTCTTCCTGAGGACATGGCCATTGGTAGCTTGCTTATGCTATTTGGTTATAACTAATTGGGTTTAGGGGACTTATTAATAACAGAAAAAATTGAAAACAAGGACAGAAAGATGGGAGGAAGACATAGTGAGAAGCACTAGAGGAAGTTGGTGTAGGTATGGTGAGTTGTTTGATCAATATGCATTTATAAATATATAGAACTTTCAGAAATATGGGCTGGGTGGTGGTGGCGCACACCATTAATCCCAGCACTCGGGAGGCAGAGGCAGGCAGATCTTTGTGACTTTGAGGTCAACCTGGTCTACAAGAGCTAGTTCCAGGACAGGCTCCAAAGCTACAGAGAAACCCTGTCTCAAAAACCAAAAAAAAAAAAACTTTCAAAAATATTATTTTAAAAAGAAAACATAAGACAAAAAGAATAATTGACTACATAAGAAAATAGAGAAAATGTTATTTTAGTTCATAACTCTTCTTTGTTTTCAATATACTTGAAAATCATAACATAATAAATATAAATATACAGTATATAGATGCATTCTGAAACTATAATATTAAAAGAGAATTCAGCTATGTAAGAGCAGAGTTTTCCCATGCTATGAAACCTAAGTTTGTTTAATTCAAAATAGATAATTATAAAATTATGACAATTCTAATCCCCCTAATAATGATTTAAAAACATAACTGGAAGAACATATAGAAAAGACTACAAGCAGAAGAGGCTGAGAAGATGACTCACTGGTTAAACTGCTTGGAATCTTAGTATAAGAGCCTCCTGGAGAGCACCAGCAACACTCAAATTAAGAAAAGAAAAGAAAAAAGTAAAAACCATGTCTGTTGTAGGAGGCCACTTGTTTGTTCCTAGCTGCCAAGACCAGAAATAATTACTCAGGAAACATATTTCAAAACACTGCTTGGCAAATCACTTAATCATATTGCTAGATAGTTCTTATATCTTAATTTAACCCATTTCTATTAATCTGTGTATTGCCATGTGGCTGTGGCTTACTGGCAAGGTTCTCAGGGGCAGCTACATGATGTCTTGCTGACTTTGCCTACTCTCTCTCTAAATATCTCTTCTAGCCTGGCTATATCCTGTTAAACCATTCGCTGAAAGCAGCTTCTTCATTCATTAACTAATAAAAGCAACACATATGCAGAAGGACTTCCCACACCATTTCCCCTTTTCTGTTTAAATAAAAAGAAAGGTTTTAATTTTAATATAGTAAAATTACATGTAACAAAACAGGTATCAAGCAAGAATTACAGTTACAATATTTGTATCTATTTTATCTTTTATCATAACTAACAAAAACTATAACTATAACTATCTATTCTTCAACTCCATCAAAGACCCAAGAAGGATATAATATTACCTAAGTTAACAGGAAGTACATTGTAAGCAACTTCCAAAACTCTAGAGTTGACAGAGACATCTCACTGCCCGGACAGTCACCCAAAGTTCTTCTGTACCATTGGGGTATCCATCTTCAGTCTCCAAGCCCACAGTATCTGGCAGACTTTTCCATGAAGCAGGAAATTTCAAAGACAATTCTATCAATATTGGCAGTTTGTTAGGCACTTTCTTCTGTGTCCTGCACAATGTCTTGAGACTCTTCCATAAAGCAAGAACCCTCAAGGAATGTGTCACCTTTAGGCAAGTTTAACAGTCGTTTTCCTGTGGATTTTGCATGTTGAGTTTATACAGCATAATATCAAGCAGTCCAGGCAAGAGTAGTTTCTTGCCCAAATGGCTAGCAAACTCCATAAGGAGATTCTTCGGTGCCCATCTACTTCCTAAGGTAATTGTTGCTGCCAGGAGTAGATGTGTCTCACTGTCATGAAAAGTCCAAAGTTCTTAAATCATTTCAAATGCCATATTCTGTAGTCTTTGAAAGATATGAAGAATATCTAACTGAAATAGATCTCTGTATATCTAGAAAACCTAACTAACATGACTAGAAGCTTAACTATTACAAATAACTCTCTATTAACCTATATTTCTTAATTATACATTATATTTTTAAATGAGTTGTATGAACAGAATACCTTAATCAAGAGCAGAAATATATATATATATATAACAAAACTGATCTTAAATTTGTATCAATAGACCAAGATCCATACCAATGCAAAGCTCTACAGCATATCCCCCTTTAAATGTAAACAAATATTTACAAAAAATCATTTTGGGAATTTGGGCATAATTATCTCCTAACTGCTTCCTGCTTTTGGGGACAAAGTAGTTTTTGCAGGTGTTCATGACAACCTTTCATGGGGTCTTGGTCCATCAAACCACAAGTTGTAGTACTCTGTTCACAAGCCCCATTTAAATGCTTCGTAGCTGAACCTCACAAAAGAGCCAGAGCTGTTTGTGCTGACGAACCAGGAAGCCACCGTTTATAAGGAAACCACACAGTTTTTACTGCACCTCTCTTAAAGCAGCACCAATCTATTGTAGGAGGCCACTTGTTTGTTCCTAGCTGCCCAGACCAGAAATAATTACTCAGGAAATATATTTCAAATCACTGATTGGCAAATCACTTAAGGTATTTCTAGCTAGCTCTTATATCTTAATTTAACCCACCTCTATTAATCTGTGTATTGCCTTGTGGCTGTGGCTTACCAGCAAGATTCTGCCTCATCCATTCCCGGTGGCGGCTACATGATGTCTCGCTGACTCCGCCTACTTTCTCTCTATATATCTCTTCCTGCCTGGTTATATTCTGTTAAGCCATTGGCTGAAATCAGATTTTTTATTCATTAACCAATAAAAACAACACGTATACAGAAGGTCTTCCCACACCATGTCTACTGGCCTGCACCTCTCGCTCCAGAGCTGGGAGATGCTGGGGAGAAGATGGATCCCAGGACCTAGTTGGCCAGTGTAATTAGTTGGTGAGCACCAGACTCAGAGAGAGAATTTGTCTCAAAAGCTAAGGTGAAGAGGGATAAAGGAGGACACCCAGTATCAATCTAGACTTTCATTCACACATAAGATAAGGAATTCTAGAAGGGAATCAAAATGATACACTGAAAGAAAGAGTCAATCAAAGAACCAAGGAAGCAAGACCAGAAGAACTGAAGAATTTATGCTATGGAAGGTATATCAGGAGTTTGGGAGGTCACTCAGCAGGTAAAGCTGCTTGTTGCCAAGCTGAATGGCCTGAGTTCCATCACTGAGACCCACATGGTGAGGGGAAAGAACTGACTGCTACAAGTTTTCCTCTGACCTCCACACATGTGCACATGTGGTATGCACACATGAGTGAGAGCATGAGTGTTCGTGCACGCATGTGTGCACACATACACTAAAAATAATTAAAAATACATTTTTAGAAGATTAGACTATTGAACCCAATAGTATAGTAAGAATTGTACACTGAGGGGAATATGACCCAGTGCTGTTCAGCAAAAAGGAAGTCACCAGAGTACATGACTTCCTCCCTATGAGAAGAACATAGAGAAAAACTCAGTCATCTCAAAGAGCAGAGAGAGCTCTTCACAAAGGCCACTGGATTGTCATGATTTATTTCTATTTATGACATATTTATTTTATGTCATATTTATTAAGAAAAAAATAACTAAAAATAGAAGTAGAGCTCATCCTGATAGGATATTTTTTGTGGAAAAAAATCCACAGCTAATATCAAACTCAGAGGCTGAGGATACAGTTAGTTGGCAGAGCACTTGCCTGTCATTCACAAAATCCTGAGTTTAAGCCCCAGTACTGTATAGATCAAAAGAGGTACACTTATAATCCCAGCACTCAGGAGAGACACAGGAAGACCAGAAGATCAAGGTCATTCTCAGCTACATATTGAGTACCAAATCAGCTTAAAAAAATGAGAGCCTGTTTCAAAACAAATAGAAATAAATAATACTCAATAGTGAAATATGACAATTTCCCTCCTACAATGAAGGGAAACCAAAGATGTTCTCTCTCACTAGTTGTATTCAATATTGAGCTAGGGATTAAAATAACATTAATACCAGTGGGTAAAGGAGATGATAAAATTATCCATATTTGCACTTGATAGTAACTCTTACACAGAAATGCCTCCAAAGTTAATAAATTCACAAAATAAGTATACATGTTATATACATACACCACACTCATACATATAAAAACAGAAGTGTTCAAATACCTGTACAGATATAGCAATATTCTCAGTACTCAAGTGATGAAAACACACCCAGAAGGCTGTTTATTAGCTGATAAATAGACATATCTAAAATGTAAATGTTATTCAAATCACAAAATGTTTGAAGTATAGATACCACAGTGCAAATGAGCCCCAAGAATTCTTTATAAGCATAAGAAGATTTATACAAAATGTCACATTTTACAATTTCTCCTGTTTGAAGTGTCCAAAATAAAGAAGTCAGAAGGCACTGAAAGTAGATGGCTATTTTCCAAAGGCTAGAGGAAGGAAACTGAGAGGAGGGATTGCTTAATGAGAGTAGAGTTTCCTTGGAGCATAAAACATGCATTATGTTTTATAAATTTATAACTGAGGAGGAGGTGTTGGATCTAGAGAAGCCTAGTCTCCTGAGGGCTGGCATTCCCACATCAGGTACAGTGCAGGGGCTCTTTCTTATTATAAGCTTCTTTATAGACGCAAAGGGTTTGAGCAGCATTTCAAAGGATAGAGAGGAGCTTGGGGTTTAGTTTAGTAGAATACAGCAGAGCAGCATAGGCAGAATTATAAAGCAACAGGAGAAGGTGCGACTCAATTTGAGATAATATGCATGAGGTCAAGTGATAAGAAGAATGGGGCAGGTGGAAGGAAATGCACCAAAAGGAAAGGCCAGAAACCAAATCAAGAAGCTTTCAAACACTGACTATCTGGACATCACATTACTAATCACTTCCCTACCCTGCTTTCTTAACAGAAAGTTGGGAGCATTAGCTCATGCCATCCATCATTAGTAATCCCGGAGATAAACCTCAACTGATATACTACAGGGGTCAAATGAAGCTTTGGACTTTGGCCTTTTTATCCATGACACAATATCTCATGATCTCTAATTTCTCTATTTAGAAAAAAAAAATGGTCAAAAATTTAACCCTAAACAACAGTTCCAAACCGAAGAGAACTTTATCTGCAGAAATCATGCTCAGAACACACACAGGAACACAAACACATACTCATATACTCACACATTGTAGTAAGAGGCTGTTAGTGTGTTCCTGGCTGACCTCCACTTGTTTGTTTCCTGGCCACCAAAACTCCCAAAATAAACACACAGAAACTGTATTAATTAAAGCACTGCTTGGCCAATTACTTAAGCATATTGCTAGCTAGCTCTTATATCTAGAATTAACCCATCTCCATTATTTTATATTTTACCACGAGGCTTGTAGCATACTGGCAAGGTTTCAGCATATCTGTCTCTGGCAGCAGCTCCCTGGCTTCTCCTGACTCTGCCTCCTTTCTCCCAGCCTTCAATTAAGTTTTCCCCGCCTAGCTCTGCTCTACCCTATCACAGGTCCAAAACAGCTTCTTTATTAACTAATGGTATTCACAGCATACAGAGGGGAATCTCACATCAACACATGTACAGAGATGTTTTAGACAATTTATTCCCATGCTCAGCTAAATTAAGACATGTATCTTCACAGAGGTTTGATGCAATCTGGATCCATTCCAAGCAGGAAACCCACTGAAGTCAAAGGTGGAGATTCTGTCACTCATTCATTTACCCATCACTTGTGCATCAAGTAAATGTTCGGTATTTTCTACTTTTGCAAAAGTTTCAGCCTCTTTCCTGAAGCAAGAATAATATTAGTAAGTTTTTCTAATTCTCATAAGCCAAGAACTGATTAATGTATTCTGTGCCAAGACCATTATCTCTCTAAGTCTTAATTCTCTTGGTTAATTTTGCAGCTACAGTTTGTACACATATGTGTACATGTGTGCATAAGTGGTTAAACTATAGGAGTGAGGGTTGGGAACATCTATTATTTTTGTTTTAATCTGTTTTCAGGAGTGACATAACACAAACTTCAGGGAATGACAAGCTGGGTGAGAAACATGAACAATATCATTTTTACATAACCATGTTTGATTCTTTGGGGGAAATGACATATACCTTTTTGGGGAGAAAGTTATTGAACCCAGCAGGTATGTCCCTGTACTGAGAAATAGGAACTCAATGGAATATGCTGCTAATTTATGAAAGAAGAAATTATCTATGACACATAAGTTTTTGTCTTTGATGCTGACTTTTTCCATGCATATTGAGTTTATGTTAGAATAAAGAATGCTGTTTTTTATTATCTGTTTCATGCATATGCTATACTGTACCCTCAATTTGCTTTATTAATCATCCGTGTTTCTTGTACATTATGAGGTACTAGACGTCAAGAATCCTCTCTGATTAACCTTTTTACCACCAGATCTTAGAATGCTTCCAGTGATGTACTACCACCTTTGAAATTGTTTACATTCATGAAAAATAAAATACAGAAGAGGTTTACTGGAAGGAATATGAATGAAAAATAAATAGCTATATGGTAAATAGCTAATTTTGGAGCTTATATACCTCCAAAATGCCAACATTTTTATCATCTCTTACCTATCGAGTAGCATCAGCATCATAGTATCTGAATGGTAAAATATTGTATATCATTATTGCCATCAAGAAATCATTGTTATAAACCAAACATTATGCCAAATAACTTGTAGAATTTCTTTGAAGTCTCTTAATACAGTTTTATAACACAATTGAATCTAGAGATCCAAGTACTGTATTTTATAAAATATGCAATATTTTATATTCCAAATGTGGAAATAAAAAGTATTCAAAGAAAAGCTACACAATTGCACAAATTAAATTTAACAACATTTATTTGAGCAAAGAGCAATTCATGAATCAGGTATAAGTCAGAACAGAACTCATAAGTTAAACGTTCAGAAAGTATTTTTAGACTATTTTATGTAATTAATATGCTATATAACTATTTTTATAGGCTGCAAAGTAGAAGCAAAAAGATGAATCACCTTGTTGGTTATGGTAAGCTAGTAGGTCACTAACTGAACTGAAAATGATGCTTGCTAAACGCTCCTGAATTCCATTTTGGTTTTTTTTTTCCTATCCTCAGTCACACTGGAATTTCTTAGAAACTTTGTAAATGGGGTAAGCTTCAGAATAATTTGCTTCTGTGGACATAAAATTTAACAAAAGGAATAGTATTTATCATTTTCTAAGATGATAGAGGCAAACAGATTATTACAAGAAAACTAGGATGGAATTATTACTCTAGCTTCACTTCTGTTCTGTAGATGGAAATGTCTTTAGAATTTTTGTTTCCCTGCTCTGGATTTGCTTCTATGTGAGGAAGGAGCTAAGAACAAGTTTGGAACAGCAATGACAAGAAATAACAGATGCATTTACCAGAAAAGCAGACTGAGATGTATGACTTGGGAGACAGTGGTAGAAGAAATATCAAAAGAACCAAACCAGGAAGCTTGAGGTGAACATCAAGAACTTATGTAACTGCACAAGCAAAAAACAAAAAACAAAAAAGACACAATGTCCTTGTTCCCATAGAGACCCAGCCTTACTTACTCATAATTACTTACTCATAATTACTTACTCATAATTACTTACTCATAATTCTCCCATCCACTGCCTCTAATTTTAATGCAAAGGGAATTAACACTATATTTTTTTCTTATATATCAATTTTTATCAACCTATGATCACCTGAACTTGTGATTTTGCTTTTGATTTCACTTTCCATTCCAAACACAATGTCAGATAATTTCCTCTCTATAAAAATCTGCAGAGGTAAATCAGCAATGGACACAGATGCTCCCCTCTCCACCCATTGACGGACACCACTTGTTCATTTCTCGGCCACCCAGGCCCAAAATAATCACACAGAAACTATATTAATTACAATACTGTTTGGTCAATAGCTTAAGCATATTCCTGAATAACTCTTATATCTAAAATTAATCTATTTCTATTATTTTATATTTTAGCATGAGGCTCATGGTCTACTGGAACCGGTGTGCACATGCGTCTTTCTCCTCCTGTGGCTACATGGCCTCTTTCTGACTCCACTTCTCTCTTCTCCTCTACCTCCTTGGAAATCCAGCTTTGCCCTTTTCTGCACTGCAATAGGTCCAAAGCAGATTCTTAATTAACCAATGATATTCACAGCATACAGAGGGGAATCCCACATCACCTCCCATCTTTTCTCTAAATAAAAAGGAAGGTTTTAACTTTAACATAGTAAAATCACATATAACAAAACAGTTTCAAGCAAGAATTATAATTACAATATTTATATCTACTTTATCTTTCATCATAACTAAGGAAAGTTTTAATTATAACTAACTATTCTTCAACTCTATTGAAGACCCCAGAAGGATATAATATTACCTGCATTAACAGGAAATGCATTGTAGGCAACTTCCAAAACTCTAGAATTGACAGAGACATCTCACTGTCTTGGTAGCCACCTAAAGTTCTTCTGTAATGTTGGGCTGCATCTTTAGTCTCCAGGCCCATAGTATCTGGCAGACTTTTCCATGAAACAGGAAACTTTAAAGACAGTTCTGCCTGTATTAGCACTTTGTCAGTCACTTTCTTCTACATCCTGCATAAGGTCTGGCAGACTTTCATGAAGCAGGAACCTTGAAGGACTGTCTTGCTCAAATGGCTAATAAATTTCATAAGGAGCCCCTTCAATTCCCATCATCCTCTTGAAGTAGATCAGTGCTGCCAGCCACAGATGAGTCTCATTGTCATGAGAAGTCCTAAGTTCTTAGACCTTTTAAATGCCATATTTTTTTAGTCTTTGAAAGTTTTGAAGAATACCTATCCATCTGAAATATATCTCTGCTTATCTAGAAAACCTACCTAACATGAATACATGATTGACTATTATAAATGACTAACCTGCATTTCTTAATTATACATTACATTTTTAAATGAGTTGCACAAACATTAATCCAGAACAGAAATATACATATAACAAAATTGAACTTAAATTTGTATCAATAAACCAAGATCCATACCAATGCAAAATATTCATCTCTATAGTATGCCTCCCTTCAAATGTAAACAAACATTTATAAACAATATTTGGGAATTTGAGCATAGTTCTCTCCAAACTGCTTCCTGTTTTATGTTGGGCAAAGTAATTTTGGGTGTTTGCAGAAACCTTTCATGGGGGTCTTGGTCCATCAAACCACATTAGTCTGGAAGGAATCCATAGGTTCTCATCCTATGTTGAAGCAAAAGCAGAACCTCTTTTCCAAAGCAACATATCCTTAGACACAAATTTTGAAGTCAAGATACCTTTAAAATATATATGTTGGTCAGCCCATGCAAAGAAATCTCTTTCTTTACTTAGCTCATTCACAGAAAAAAAAAAAAAGAAAGAAAGAAAAGAAATCAAAGAAAACACAATAATACACATAATCCAGAATTCAGACTCTCTGTGTATCTCTGTCTATATTTCATCTTTACATGGTTTATTTTTCCTTACTCCTTTCATCTATGACTCTCTGTACTCTTTTATATTATAACTGTCTATACTCGTTTTTCTCTATCTCAAGCTGACATACATTTATCCAGCGTTGTGACCAATTCAGTGTAGGAGGTTCTTCAGAGTTCTTTTTCATTTGAATGCATCTTTATTGCATATCTGTAATCCTTTTCTGACTACAATCACTTCTTAAAATGCTAAGGGGTGTGACTAGGACTAAGGCTGCTTTGTCTTTTGGCTCTGCCCAGCCCAACATGGCAGAGGTCTGTTTACTGCCTCTGTGACTACCAAGTGGGAGCTGTTCTCACCACCTCAACTCTGGGTAACACCATGTAGCACATAAACTTTTTTTATCTAAGTAAAAACTAAATCTGCCATGCAGGACAGTGCACAACCTGGAAATATCTCTGTGTATGGCAGTGGGAATCCACCATGCTCTTTTGCCTGTGCATGCCTAGCAGAACTGAACCAGCCACTTGCCCAGGCTGGGGTGCTGAGCAGCAGGCATACTCTCAGTGACTTTCCGCCTAAAAATGAGCCGGCATACAAGTACCTAGGACCACACACCCCATTCATGTGCTTGGCCTCTTGAAAGATTCAGAACCAGGAAGCTGCCAATTTTTAAAGAAGCTACATGGTTTTTTTGCTGCTAATACTGAATCAGGAAGACCTTTCTTATAGGAACCATAGCATGTCTGCTTGTCACCAGCAAACAGAGCCCATCTGGGGGGAAAAAATGCCAGCTACCAAGAAGCTGTGCTAAACTCTGTTGTTTTATGTCTAGAATTTTTTCCAAGTTCTCTCAGGTTTTACGTGGATGTAGTTGACCACATTGGCACCACTCTGTTGGTGGAGGCTTCTTGTTCATTTCCCAGCCACGCAGACCTGAAATAATCACACAGAAACTGTGTTGATGTCTGTGACCCCTGTTGTCACTGGGGGCTGTACAGTGGCCTGTGGTAGGGCCATGTTGGTGTCTGAGAGCCATGCTGCTATGGGGGCCATACCAATCTGGGTGCCTGCATGGCTACCAGAGGCCATGGTGACAATCTGTGATGCTGCTGAACATGTCTGGGTTTGTGGTCCTGCTTCAGCTGAGGTCTATGTTGATATCCCTGGTTCTTGTAGCTTCCAGAACCCAAATGGATGCCCTGAGACTGGGCCACAACCCATAAACATGTTGGGGTCCAAAAGCTGTGCTACTGATGGTGCCAGGCCAGTTTGGGTGGCTACCGCTATCAACTGGGGTCATGATATCAGCTGTGGCCAAAGCCCATGTCTGAGTCCATGACCATGCCATATCCAGGGTCTGTGCTGATATCTGTAATTCCTGAGAACATCAAAGATGCCAGAGGTCGAGGCTGCCACCTGTGGCTAGGTTGTTATCCTAGGCCAAGCTGCTGTAGGACCATGCCAGTCCAGAAAACGTATACTGTAACCTGGGACCATGATTACATCCAGGTCCATGCTGCTGCCTAGGATCATGACTGGTCCTACCACAGTAAGGGCTGTCTGCTGCCCATGTTGCCACTATAGGTCACATAGATGCCCAGGGTCTGGGTCCCAACCTGTGGCTGTGAAGGCCTCTGAGGGCCATGCTGCTATCAGGGACATCCTGATCTGAATGGATTCTCCTGCCACCCAGAGCCATGGTGTCTTCAGATCCAGTGCTGCTGCAAAAGCCACGTCTGAGTCTGTGGCCCTATAGCAGCCAGGATCTGAGTTGATAACCAGGACTCCTGTTGTCACCTAGGGCCATGCAGAGGACTAGGGTCTGGTTGGCATCCTCGGACCATGTCTGTGTCAGAGGACGATTATGCCAGACTTGGAACCATGTTCATCTGGGTAGCCAGTGCTGCCACCTAGAGCCATGGACATTTCCACTGCCTAGGGCCATGTCTGGTTCCACTGACCTTGTGGAGGCCATAGTCTTGGGTGGTGTTCATGACTCCAGTTGCCATTGAGGGCTCCACAGATGCCCAGGGTTTGGCCAGTCACCTGGTACTATGTTGATGCCCAGGGCCATGCTGCATGCTGGGGCTGTGCTGATCTGATGGTCCTGTGCTACCACTGGGGCCATGGTGGCATCTGGGTCCAAGCTGCTGCTGAGGACCATGACTAGTTTCATGGTCCTGCTGCAACCAGAGTCTGTGGTAACATCTATTGCTGGTATTAGCACGTGATCATTGAAACCATGCTGTGCTGAGCCAGCCCTGCCCTTCACTGGCCCTGGCATGGCTACTCCTGCCCCTCACTCGATATTGCAGCAGGCAGTGAGCTTTCTCTACCCCTGAGGGGAGAGCTCATCTTTCCTCCTGCACCCCCCCCCACGCTTGGGAAAGATTACCCCAACCCTCACCATAGACATGCACCTCACCTGGGAAGCACACTGAAGCTGACCCTGTGGTCAGGGACACAGGTGAGTCATCCCCGAGGGCATGAGAACAGGAGAGTCCTGGTCCGCCCTTCTGCCATGTGGTGGCATAGGTGAGGGAAAGATGTTCTTGCTACCACCTGTTATCACTTACAACAGGTGAGAGAGCTGGTGTCTCAAGGAGAGCTAGCCCTGACCCTCACCTCCTGTAGTGAGGAGAAAACAGCCTCTGTTTTCTGTCTAGGTAGCACATTAGAGCTGACCCTGTTGTCGGGAAAGCAGGTGAGCCATCCCTGAAAGCTGGCCTGTGTCATGTGTCGACAACCCCCTCCCACTCCCCACCACACCCCATATGCTGCCTACAGCAATTAGGAGAAAAGACCCTGAACTTTGCCTGGACAAAACAGTAGAAATGGACTTAATGATATGTGTAACAGGGACCCAGATCTGGGGGGCTGAAAGTAGGAGAACTGGCCCTGCTTCTTGTTGTAGGCTGCATTGGGTGAGCTAGCCAAGGCAGTGCTGGATAGCTCAACAGGGTAGAGACAATGAGGGAAAACCAGCCAGCTGACCAAACCAGCTACCACCCAGACCCAGAAACAGGTTTATGAGTTGGCCACCCCAATATCCACTGAATCTGTGAACTTTGGTGTTTGTGAAGGGGTTGAACCTTCAAACCCAAAACAGCAGCATCTCCATAACACAGAACAAGAGGATATCCAAGAGGAATACCAACAAGAGTGCTCATTATCAAAAGTACAGCAGAAACAAAAGGCCTCAAGCCAGACCAATGACTCATAGCAATGAGCACTTACAAGAAAAGACTATGGACTAAGGTATAAATGGAGACTGTGCTTTCCTATACCTGAATAATCACACAGAAAATATATTATACTTTATATAAAATATAAATACAACACTGTTTGGCAAATAGCTTAGGCATATTCCTAGCTATCTCTTGCATCTTGAATTAACCCATATCTATTAATCTATGTATCTCCACAAGGCTGCAGATTGCTGATAATGTTCTGGCATCCTTCGCTTTTGGGAGCTATATGGCATCTAGTTGACTCTGCCTACTCTCTCTTTCTCTCTCTCCATATATATGCTCAAATTTCCCACCTGGTTTTAATCTGCTAAGCCATTGGCCAAAATAGTTTTATTCATCAACAAATAAAAGCATCCCACATCATCTCCCCTTTTCTGTCTAATTAAAAAGAAAGGTTTTAACTTTAACATAGTAAAATTAAATATACAAAACAGTTATCAAGAAAGAATTATAGTTACAATATTTGGTTCATTTACATTTGGCATCTAAAAAATACTCTGCCATCTAGTCTATATTTGTGACTCTTAGGTTTCATATCTAATTTGTTTTTTATCATAACTAAGGAAAACTATAATTACAACTATCTAGTCTCCAACTCCATCAAAGATCCCAAAAGGATATAATATTAGCTTAATAAACAATAAGTACATTGTAAGAAGAGACAAATCGCTGCCTGGAAAGTCACCCAAAGTTCTGTTGTAATGTTACAGCATCCATATTCTGCCTATAGGACCAAAATATCTGGCAAATGTTGGGGGAAAGGAGGAAATTTGAAGATTTCTCCTACCTTGTACTAGTAACGTTTGTCAGATGCTATCATCTGTGCCCTGCAGAACATCTGGCAGTTTCTTCTGTGAAGCAGGAATCTTGAAGGACCATCACATCTTTTGGAAAGTTCAGCAGTCACTTTCCTGTGGGTCCTACATGTCCAATCAATATGGCATACCATCAAGCAGTCAAGGCAAGAGTAGTTTCTTGCCCAAATGGCTAGCCTTGTCACATTGAAGGCAAATTCCATACAGATCTTATTCAATGACCATCTGCCTCTCTGAAGTTGGTGCTGCCAGAAACAGACATTTCTCACTGTCATGAAAAGTCTAAATTCTTAATACCTTTTAAATGCCTTAATCTGTAGCTCTTTGAAGTGTTGAAATTTATCTATCTAACTGAAATATATCTCTGTATATCTAGAAAATCTAACTAACATGACTAAAAGTTTATTATAGATACTATCTATTAATCTGTATTTCTTAATTATACATTAGATTTTTAAATGAGCTGCATAAGCATAATACCTTAAATAAGATTATAAATAAATATATATATATATGTTTATATAGAGTAACAAAATTGACCTTAAATTTATATCAATAAACCAAAATCCACATCAATGCACTCATTTCTGTATCATATTCCCTCTTTTTAAGAAAGAGATTGATTGTGACTATTAACTATCTCTACCTTTTAAATTAAAACAAACATTTATAAACAATCATTTTGGGAATTTGGGCATAGTTTTCTCAAAAATGCCTCCTGCTATTTGTTGGGCAAAGTATTTTTAGTGTTCAGGGAAACCTTTTGCAGGAGGGTTCTTGTTCCATCAAACCACATTGACCTGGAAGGAATCCCCAGGTTCCCATCCTCTGCGAATACAAAAGCTTTTCCAAGGTAACATATACTTAGACTCAAATTTTGAAGTTAAGGAACCTTAAAAGTATATATGTTGATTTAGTTTAGCAGCCCCGGAATCAAATATCTCTCTGCAGTCAAACAAAATTCAAAGAAAAACAATAAGATACATAATCCAGATTTTTTTTTGTATTTTCCATCTTTTCAAGGCCCATTATGATTTTTTATAATATTTTTCCTTTAAGAGCCTCAGTTTAATATCCTTAAATTATGTTTTTGATCTATGACTCTATCTGTCTTTTATTCTCTCTTTTTTAAGCCCATGAACATTTATCAAACTTCCTGTGACTGGTTTAGAGGACTTTTTTGTTTGAATATGTCATTATTTTATATCTATAATCCTTTTCTGACTAGGATCAATTTTTAAAATGCTAAGTTGGCATGGCTAGGACTAACACTGTGATTTTACCTGTTGACTCTGCCCCATCCAAAATAGCAGAGGTATGTTCACTGCCTCTGTGAGCCATACTCACTGCCCCAGCTCCGGGGATAAAGCAGGTCTATGTCACCATTAGTAGTATGCTGCTCACAAACTCCATTTAAGTGCTCCATAGCTCCCCAAAGAGCCAGAACTATTCATGCCACCAGTGTGAACCGGGAAGCCATCTCTTAAAGAAGCTGTGCCTCTGCTCTCTGTCTGAAAAAATACAGCTACCAAGAAGCTACAACCGACTCCCATTTTCGTGGGTCTAGAAGTAAATTTTTTAAGGTTTCTTAGACGTTATGTGGATATACATTGCCAAAAGTTGGGCATCATTATGTAAATGAAGACTGTGCTTTTGCTTCCTGGCTGACCATACCCAAATAATCACACAGAAACTATATTAATTACAACATTGTCTGGCCAATAGCTCAGGCATATTCCTAGCTAGTTCTTACATCTTTTATTATCCAATTTCTGTTAATCCATATGTCACCACAAGGTTGTGGCTTACCGATAATGTTCTGGGAGCTTTCCCCTTCAGTGTCTACACAGCCTATCCTCAACTCTGCCTACTATCTTTCTCTATCTCTTTTTGGATTTCCTGCCTGGCTTTACTCTACTAAACCATTGACTGAAACAGCTTTATTCATCAACCAACAAAAGCAACACATGTATAGTGATATTTCATTTGTTTTAATAACTAAAGCTTGCCTGATGATCAGAAGGTAAAACTAAACCACTAGAGGCTAGACAGTGGTGTCACACACCTTTAATCCCAGCATTTAGGAGACAGAGGCAGATGAATCTCTGTGAATTCAAGGTTACACTGGGCTACACAAGATCAATACAGGAACAGACCAAGGTGATGTTGGCTCACACTTTAAATCACAGTACTACTAAATCATGCCTTTAATCCCAGCACTAAAGGGGAATATAAAACAGGAAGAGACAGAGGCTTAGGCTCTGTCTGCAGTTGCCCAGTCTTGGTAAAGTTAAGACTTTTCTAGTGGCTTGGCTGTTCTGTTTTTCTGATCTTCAACTTGAACCTCAATATTTGTCTCTGGGCTTTTATTATTCATGCTACACACATATACAGCAGGACACCCCCCATCACTAAAGGGTAAACTGTGTGACTCACTGGGCCACACTACAGTTTCCACAAGACACAAAATTCTTCTTTTATTGTTGTTGCTTTTGTTTTTGACCACTGCTTATGGGCGGCATCCTCCAGCAACAAACGGCTCAAAGGTGAATCCACAAAGTCAACACATCTTGAGGCTTCTTTTTTCTGAGGGGGTTAGGGAAAAAGACACTCAAATACTCTCTTGATGGTTTCCTTGTGACCTTGTCTTTATTATTTTGGATTCTCCATTCTCTGTTCTTATCTCTATCTAGAAATTTCCCTTCTGTCTCTCTTAATGAGCCCCCAGACTAATCTTTTCTCCACCAATCAGCCCCAGATTAACCCCGTCTCTCCAGAATTTCCCTAACTCCACTTAAAAGGAGTATGTGTCATTCTTTAGGGGTCTTCATGTGCCACCCCCCAACATTGGAATTAATACAGTGCTCTTGTTTATTGCACACGTAACTGTTGGTCATTTCTTTGGGCCTTCTCTTGGACCTAACAATGTTTTCCTTCTAACCCATTTTACCTTTCTCTTAATTTTTTTCTTACAGCTTATATATCCCAGCAAAAGCTTTCAGGCAATATAAAAATTGCAATGTGGTTACATTCTGGCTTTCAAGTGGATGATTACAATGAATATGAAACAAACAATAAAAAAACAGCATATTTTCCATATCCCTTACATGATTAAACATTTTATATATTACAGGTGAAAAACAAATTATCCCAAGAACCCATGTACATTCATACCCAAGCAATCTGTAGATTAACCATGTAGGCAAGCAAGATAGTCTTCTCAGTCAGGTCTTTTACTGGCAGGTCATGTTTTGTGGTTACAAAGAAGGGGCCAATTGCCTTATTACTTACTTTGAAAGGTAATCTTATAAGGAAAATATCATGTTCACACCATATTCCAGCGAATTCTAAAGAATGTTCTGAAACCAGTTAAAGAAGTACAATATGAATTCAGACTGAAGGTCAACACCAGGACAAGGAAGTTCCTTTAGGAAACATCCTGGGGGGACAAAAGGTTAGGGCATAAGGGAGAGCAGAAAATCAGCCCAAGGTTCCTACGTGGATTTTAGGCAAACAAGGCAGTGAGACTCTTATGGCACCTGGTTTAGACAGAATATGGTCCCGAGATATGTACTGCCATCATTGTTCTCCCATTGTGAATGATCTCTCTATAGGTTGGTAGCAACTTAAATATTATCTAAATTCTATTTTAAAAAATAAACAGAAAGACATTCTCTTCAATAGCCAGGATGCATTAAAATCAAACAGGGGTGAATTCAGCACCGTAGAAAGCAGTATTAAGAACTGATCTATATTCATATTTGGTTACTATTGTCTTTTCCTTCGATGGTTAGACTGTCAGGTGATTACTATGGAAGCATTATTTTCAGATCATTCTAGAAAGACAGGTTTCAGAGGAAGGAGATATTCTCCAATTAGTTGCTACAAAAACTATGTGTATCACACCAAATTTATTAGCTTACACTCTGATTTCTTCTTTTTACCTGTGAGTGATATCTTTCAAGATACCCAGTTGATCCCAATAGCCAATGGTAGGACTAAATCATATACATGTTGTGTTTTCTCTAATGCATATAAATGCCTATGAAAAGCCTAAAAGTTTAATTAAGGATGAAACACTGGTAGCAATAACAAAATAAAACAGAAGTGTTTTAATCAAATACTCTGATAAAAAATATGGTAATGTGATCTCTCTGTGTATGTCAATATTTTATTATAATACACCGAATGCACTCATTTAATGAAGCACCTGAAGCTTCTCTTTATATTGAAATGCCAGTATCAATGTTCTTTCATTTCATGTCCAATATTAAGTAAACAAAGCCTTCTTAAACACAAACACCATGCTACTAGGACAGTGGTTTTTATAACTCAGAAAGCTACCAAGTACTGAATGAACAGGCTGTATGTACACCTGCCCGTGGATACTTGGGATAAAGAAATGATACACACCTGGGTGGGATGGAGGGTGCCAGAGTGAGGTCTCATCACAATCTCAGGAGAGCAAGTAGTTTTAAACTTACAAATTATTCATTAAAGCTTACATTTAATATTTCCATATGGTTCTTGACCAAGTGAAAGCAGAAAAAAAGTGAACCTGTGAATAGAGGGAAGAACCAAGCATTCAGTTCTGCTTCCAGCAGCATGTAGGTGCCTGGATTACTTGCTCCACGTCTTACGTTTTAGGTTTGAGCCTTTTCCAAACTAGCATGAGAGCACAGTGAAATGTGGATTCTTGTTTAAAGGAAAGTGATGGCCAGAAAGTACCTTCTATGTATCCAACTGAGAAGGCTGCCTTCGTCTCCATTGTCTACATCCCGGCTAACATGACCTCCAGATCCCTGACGTCTTTCTTTTTCCCTATCAAATAAGACCAGAGTCCTGAAGTCATTAATATTGACCTCTGTAGAGAAGACAGTAGATGGAACACAGATAACAAATCTTAGTTTCGTCCCTTCCCAGCATCTCTGTCAGTATCACATATAAACTGTGTATCAGTATAGGAAGAATTTTCCAAGATGTTCATAAGGCATTATGGTAATATTCTTTGGTACATTTTAAGTCCCATTAAACCACTTTCTGGCAGCCTCTTTGGACCAATTAATACCTTTACAAGAAAAGAAAATCTGGAGAGCCACGCTGTAAAAAAAATAGAATATTGTATGCATGGTTTAGTCTATGATCTCCAACATATATTTGCATATATATTTTTATTATAATATAGTATATATTATAATTTTTATAATTTTCCTCTTGGAGAATAATCAAAGTGGTTTGTCATCCACATTTTGTCTTTCTAGCATCATTAAAATATACGATTGGATCAAAACCAGAATTTGCTGCCAAATATTATAGCAACAAATGCTGTAATACACAGACAAAACTAAGGGTATCAAATTGTTTTCCATCTTTAAATCCTTTAGTCAAACAAATTAACTTCATGAATAATTGGGTACCTTTGTTCTTTTTTATTTTGCAAGAATAACCAAACATAAACCTTTTGGGCCATTAGAAATGGGATGCCTCACAATGCAGTAGTATTTGAACTGACATGGATGTGTTTGTACTTCTGGTCCACTGTTCATTACCAGCATAAAATGACCTGTGTTCCCTCTGTGAGCTCATCTATAAATGGCAATATGCAGCCATAGGGGCTTTGACACAATTATGAGGCTCTCGTGTAAAATATTGCTTCCCCTTTTTAAAAAACTCACAACAGGTTAATATAATCATTCAATCAGACCGAGGGGTTGGGTCTTCCTGGTTCCAGGTCTCACTTGCACCTCCTCTTAACTAGATGACTTTTGTGAATTCACTCGAGGAAGGTGGACAGAGTGAGCTCCATTCCTTGGTAGAATCTGCAGATGAGCCTAGAATTATACAGGAGTCTTCTCTGTGGAGAGACAAATCGGCAAATGTCGCCTTTAGGAAAGGATATTGGAAGAAAAAGAAGGTGGGGGATGGTAATGGAAGGATGGTAGGTGAAACAAACGATGAATAAAAGCAAATAAGAATAAGGAGGCTGAAGACAAGAAGCTTGATCAGGATTGCATAAATAAACTGGAAGACTAACTAATAAGAATAAAATAAAATTGGGGTTAGTTTTGTTTTGTTTTGTTTTTTTCCCCTGAATATGGCTTGCTGTAAATTTGAATAAAATGTGTACCTTCTCTAAGTTCCCCTTATAGAAGATGAAAAGGAAGCTGGGGATGTAACTCAGAGATGGTAAGCCACCCTAGTACGTATGAAGAGAGTCTGAGTTTAATACAGAAAGGGGGTGGTGTGTGTGAGAGAGAGAATATTATCTTAATATTAGTTTTATTGGCTGAGCTTCCAAGAAGTGGGACTGAGAAGTGTATGTTGACCCTTCTTTAATGACCCTGTGTCACCAATCCTCTCCATGGAGACAGTCAGACATTTGTGTCTGAAGCTAGAATTTTCTGCCCTGTCAACATTTACAGCGATCCAGCAATCCAGTGCTCAGACTGGTTAGGAGCAAAGTGGTTGAAGGTTCATCTTGAAGAGCTTCTTGAGAAGGGTACCTGAAATAAAAGCGTGATTTTTCTTTGACCATCTAACGCTATGGAAACCTTGCCGACAGCTGAAGAAACTTGGCACAGCACTCATGTCAGGTGACTGGGTGTTATTTTGAAATGTGGAACACGAGCCTTTTCTCCTCCAGAATGCCATTTCCTGCCTTTTATCATCGTTCCTCTTTTCCTTTCATTTCCTCTCTTGAAGTAGGAAGAGAAATGCTAAGACTGTCATTTAGAGCCACCCTCTGTTGAACACGACTGTTGAACCTACTGCACACAGCAGTGGGATCTCAGGCACACACATCAGGGCAATCTCAGATACAGGTAGCAGATGTGGTCATCAAAAAGACAAAGCAAATAATCCTCTATTGTAAAAACAGTGCAGCTACAGAAATAGTTATTCTCATCATGAATATTTGTTATCAAGAGCAGATATTTCTGAAAAGACTCAGCAAACAAACATAAGCAATTCTGCTTTAAGTAGAAACAATGGCAAAGTAAAAAGCCTATTACTGATATATATATATATATATATATATATATATATATACTGTATTGTTCACAGTGAAGTTTACAATATGAAATCTGAGTTATACTTTAAACTATTTTATTATCTTTTTATGATTAATAACCACAGGCAGATACTTGTTTTGAAATCTGAGGTGTTTTCTCCACAGAGAAAGAGTTTATGCTCCATTAAAAATGTGTATTGTTAACTGGGTGGTTGGCACCCACCTGTAGTTCCAGCAATGGAGAGACCAGAGGATGATGCCAACTAAGCCTGCAGCACTGAATGAGAGGAGGCAGGGAGAGAGAGGGAGGGAGAGAGATAGATACACACATACAGAGAGAGAGAGAGAGAGAGAATGCATGAGAGCATATGCCTCAGTCTATTCAAGCTGAAGCATTCAGGGGCATCCCATAATAGTCTAGCATTATTGTAGAAAAGCATTCTCAGGCCTGGGAATCAGAAAAATGTGTGTCACTATTTGCTGATGGTCAGAACTTAAAGCAATGCAGATAAATTCTCATTCTCAACAGGTCGTTGTGTCTTATATAAACAAGTAATTAAATGAAAAGAGAAGAAGGCTAGAAAGGATTGTTGAAGCATTGGGCAGCAAGGTCTGATTCACACTTATTTCTGGAATTTCCCAAACCAATTCTTAAATAAACTCTGAAGAAGTTTCTACACAAGGGTACATTCACATTTAATTCCCTTATTTAGACATGGAAAAATAACCCCTTTCCAAAGATCTTAATTCCTAGAATTCACAGATATCCTTGGAAAAGAGGGCTCTTACACATGGAATTGAGAGCTCTGGGATAAGAAATGAACGTAGTAAGCTGGGCAGCAGTGGCGCATGCCTTTAATCCCAGTACTCAGGAGGCAGAAGCAGGCGGATCTCTGTGAGTTCGAGACCAGCCTGGTCTACTAGATCTAGTTCCAAGACAGGCTCCAAAGCTACAGAGAAACCCTGTCTCGAAATAAATGAACATAGCAAAGTCATCCCCACATTTTACTCAAGATTTTTATGTCAGAATTGTGGTATGGCTTTTTCCAGAAGTGTTTTCATATTCTACCTTCGCTGAGTATTTAAATAGCTGCTATCATGTGATATAAGGTATTCTAGCTACTTCTTATGTCAATCAAAGAACAGGGAACAAAACACACTCTAATAAAGAGACATCACATCAAGGGGGGTGAGTGCAAATGGCTTGGAAATTGCTAAGCAGTGTGGAGACAGGAATTTCTAGCTGAGTTTCCAGTAATGGCTCCCAAAGCAACAATAAGAACTATTCTGCAAAAGGAATTCTTGCCCCTGAAAAGCCAGGCAGCTGCATAATCAGGAAGTTATCTGCTGAATTGCTGACATGATTACTGCCTTCCCAAACACACCATTCCCTAGATCATAATATGTAACAGGAGAGAATGGATCTCATTTTGCATCTTCATGTGTTCTAAATTCAAATTAAACTTGGGAACAGTTGATGGGGAGGCTTTGTTAACCAATTATCTTCAAGAGGTGGGACCAAATTAGGGTGTGGCTTTCTGGGACCCAGAGAAAAAAGGGTGCACGGCCCAGGTGTCCTCTCTCTGGGGTTCCCTCGCATCACAGCTGAGCTTGGACTTCTCATTCCTGTTTCCCTAATAATAAATAAAAATATAATTGTTTTATCTTTTAGCTAGCCTGGTTTATTTCCCAAATCGAGCTAACTTCTACAAATAGTGACTTGGCAGAACCTATGCCAACAAATAGTTACCCCCGTCTGGTCGTCTGACTTTTCTATGCCCATGTAAAGTAAGATAGACTATGATTTAAGCAAGTTTCTTCTCAGTGGCCACCTCACTCTGAACGAAGATACCCAAAATGTGTTTGGCTAGATAGCTTCCTTTGTAATGGCGTTCAGGAGGGTGATGCACAAATACTAAGTGCATTGGAGTTGAATTCTCATCATAGACATCTTTCAGTATCAAGGGAGATGACTTTAGTCTCGACTGGCGAGTAAAATGGGATAGAAGAGCAAGAGTGAGTATTGAAACCCTGAGAAGAGGTTTAGTGATGTCATAGAGCTGGGGTGATCAGGAGCTGGAAGCTGGTCGGGCAGGCAGGTACAGGGACCTCTAAAACCGAACAGTTCTGACTCTTGTCTCTGGACAGGAATAGTATCAAGGTTCCAGCCAGAGATACCGATTCCTGTTCTGGTTTCAGTTTTGTCCCTGGATAGAGGCCAGAGAGACATGCCAGATACATTCTTGTCAGAGGTAGTGATATGTGCCAGAACCCCAGTACAACCACCATGATAGAAAGACACATGGACAAGAGAGATGGACCCACTGAACTAAACAGCTCTTCCTTGTACTTCAATCTACTTTCTGTCACAAGTTTTAGAAAAGGTCCCTAGACTATAAGCGTCATAGACGCCACAGCTGTGGATCCCGCATCTGCTATATGGAAGCCCAGCTTGCTTATTCTTCAGCTCCCAACCAGGAGCCTATGATAAACATTTCTAAAACCTCACACTTCTTAAGGGTTGTGAAATTCATCATCTATGAAATTCATTCTTCTACTTCCTGACACAAGAACCCAGAACCACTGTCTCAATAAAAGTTCAATGTCTAGGACACACAGCCCCGCCCCACCCAGTTAAGTTTTCATTAGGTCATCCTCAAGGGCTTCACTTTCCCCTTCTTTCACTGTAATATGTCCCATTAACATGAATAATCTCATTTAATTCATGTGAACAAGCCTATGAAAATAAAAATCACTATCCCCATGGGAGTGTGGAAAAACTGAGGCTTAGAAATAAGTAATGTCAATGTTTAAAATGATGTTGAACTTTAAAATTCCTACTTATTCAATTCCATGGCATCTCAAGTACCCTTGTATTCTGGGACCTCCTCTTACCCATGTTAGGGCAATTATAGAAACCCTGTATGTGACTCTGAGGTTCATTTTACAGTTGCTAGGCTCAGTAGTCAATAGCATATAGTAGAGATGTATGTTAGAAATATTGTGCTCTTTTGAGAAAAATCACTAAACAAAATAAATGAATATCGAAATGTATATGTACTCTCAAATTCCCATAAGAGAATATTCAAAAAGGTAAATTTCCCATGAAATCGTTTTGCTTATTCCAGAAATATTAACAGTTGAAAAGCAAAGCTGGAAATGACAGGAGCTGAAGTCGAGTAACTTGAAAGCTCATGTGAGAAGAGATTTGCCCAAGGGACTCTGAAAGTAGGAAGAATATCAAAGCCGAAGATGTAAAAATGTGTTAGGAAATACCAATGATGGAAACAACACTCAACGTGCATGTATCTGCATGCTCCTTGATTTCCAAGGGTAGGTGACCCTATCCTAACGTAGGCTCAGAGCCACTGTAGGACCAAACATCCTCACAGCAGAAAGGATGTCACATAGGAAGAAGAATGTTTATCCACCACTAAAGCTGAACAGGGATCATTGAAACAAGACTCTGCTGTAAAATTAGCTGAGGAAATACTACTTTAATCTACCTCGTTTCTTAGAGATCTGCCATTTGTGTCCCTGCAGGACCTCATAAACCCTCAAAAGTGGAAATGCAGGATGAAGGTCTGGGATGTTACTCAACAGAAGAGAACTTGGCAATGTGTTCCAGGTATGTGATTCTATCTCATCACTGAACTGACGAACTAACCATCTACCTAACTCACTAAATAAGCAAGTAAGTAAACAAGAAATGCTCAAGTACATTTAACAAAATTTTCCTTAAACCTACAGAGCAGGGTACTGTTTCTAAACATACAGATGTATCTATCTCATTTATTTGAATCTATACTTTATATAATATTTGCTCACATTCTACAGGTCTTATGAAGACCCTTTGGTATAGAAACCTCAATTTTTATTTCCAAACTCCATCCCTGCATTAACAGAAGAGCCTGCACACAGTAGGTAGAAGTACCTTGCAGGGAAAGTCTTGCAGGGTACATGTGGAAGTCTATATCTCAGCACCAGAGAAACCAGAAAGCAAGAACCTGGATATCTGACTGAAAAATATGATTTTCAGTGTTTTGTGAGAGAAAAAAATAATTGTTAGATTATTGATGCATTTATCTAAGTATTCTTTATCAATGAAAAATTAGGATCAGAGAAGCAGTGGAGAAGCCACCAGTGACCTCTTACCGCTTCTGTTCCTTCCTCCAGAAAGGCCGAGATCCTCTTTAAGCCACGCCTCACTACTTCCTCAGTCACCAAAACCTCTATGGTTAATTTTGGTCAGCTAGTGGGTAGCTCCACCCTCTGATTCAAAACAAACTTTATTGTTAGAATGCCATCAAAACATCACACAACAGGTTATCTGCTTTAGACTCAACACCTCGGTTCAAGTACCTACATTCGAACCAATGAAATTGCAAAATGCATGTTAGGAGTAGGCCATAAAATTTAATTTCTTTGCTCTTCCTGTGACTTCAAGAAAAAGATGAAAAATTAATTTCCAGACTAAGCTAGTTGTTGAATATACAAAATAGTATTATTGCATTTGTAAGACAGGCGTGTTTGGATAGGATTCATTAATTGTACTACATATGTCAGTAAATCATTTTCACTAGATATGTGCAATCATAAAATTAGAACAAGTAAAATGATAGTATCTTCACTTCATCTCAAACTCACTGTTTTCACATCACAAAGCATTCATCTTTTCAAAACTGTTTCCTGAAGTTCATCTTTTCAGTTAGTTTAGGGAAGTTTTATCTTTCCTTTTCCATCTTAACATGCAATTCCAACTTGTTTATTCCCATGTGCCTTGTTTATAGCTTTCGGGAATGGTTGCGCATACTTCCTTTGTATGGTCTCAGTACTTTCCCCTCCTGTTGGACCAAACAGCCAGGTTATTCTCTCCTGCCTCGGTCCTCAGTTCATCTCAGTGTGTGGGAGATAAGATTAGAGGCCTTGATCCCCCTGCTGTTAGAACAAGACCTCAATCTCTCACTGTCTCTATTTAATCAGGTCCCTATTTTAGCCGCCACAAAGCTGTCAACAAAAGAAAATACGCTGTCCCCCCATCAAGGGGTTAAATTGGATTTCACAGTGTGCAAACGCTCTACTGAGTGAAATTCCACCTGCACCCTCCATCAGGTAAATTACTTCTGACTTTTAATTTATTTCTCTGGGAAATGGAAAGGTGTGGCATAACCAAAGTCAACAGGGAATAAAGTACATGGCGCAATCAGGGACTCTCCAACCGCAGGCCCCCTTCTCTGTCAGCTTTAATAGGTTATCAGAACACACAATTTATAGAACGCATGACATGTCCTCTCTGTTCTGAGTTTTATTTTGGACCTGTCTAGTTAATGGCCCCAAACAGTGACAACTGACGTTTGCTTGATGCAGGGGCACCTGGAGATGTGTTCTTTGTACCCTCAAATTCAGGATGAGAGTTTGCAAAACAAGAATAGTAATTGAACTGGACTCCTCATTTCCTAATGTATAATCGCTAAACTAGAGCCCAGGGGGTAGGGTGGGGAGTGATTCAAGCAAAGGCAATATTCATTTGTGAGTGTGGGTGTCCAATAGAGGGACACATGTTTGAAAGCCAGGGTAATACATATTTTTAGATGAGGTTACTATTTTGTGACTGAATTCATTTGGCAGAGTGTTATTAAATAATTCAAGTAATAGCATTTAATACACTTCCTCTTCTAAATTCAACTGAATATGAAGGTATTTCTGCAATTTAATTTCACTAACCCATTTCAAGAGAGGGAAATTTGTGTGAATTAATAAAATACACACTGCTTCAGGGAAAATGGCAAGCATTTTTGACTAAGAGACAGAAAGTCAAAAATTGTTTTCTAAGGTACAAATTTAATAAATGTGCAGGGAATAACTTTTCAATGAAGCACATGTGGATAATGATGGAAATTTACATCTTCTCTATAAATTAAGAGTCAGCGATTTCTGACAGCTTTTCTTCTTTTCCTAATATCATTTAATATTAAACTCAAACTAACTTTGAAACTGATTTTTTTTTAGGCCTCCAAAGAGTCTGCCTCTTCTTCCACTGTAGGGGATTGCAGATAAAAATCCATGTTTCTAGTAAGTAAAATTTGACTGTCACGCAGGAAGATATTCACTGAGTGGAGAATTACAGAAAGTCAATTTAATACCAATACTTTTTCTAGCTGTATATATATGTGTATATATATATATGAGATGTTGGGTTAACTTACAATTGATTTGGAAACCATTGCTTGGGAATGAGAGTGTGGAACTAGCGAAGCAATTTGGTTTTTATAGACTAGCACCATTAAAAATTCTAGTCCTGTTCCAGAGGTGGCACATGCTTTTAATCCCAGCACTTGGGAGGCAAAGGCAGGTTGATCTCTGTAAATTCAAGGCCACCCTAGTCTACAGAGAGAGTTCCAGGATACCCTGAATCTTACACAAGGAAACCCTGTCTCGAAAAACAAAATCCAAACCAACCAAACAACAAAAAATTCCAGTCCCCAGTGTGAGCCAGTACTATGAAGGCAAGTGCTGGAATTGTTGGGGCTCCTTAAAAGTAGAAGTCGGCACTACTCATTCTTATACGCAGTTCCAGGACGAGTCCAGGAATAAATGTAAAAGAAAGTTACTACACAGGTCCCTGGAGCAAAGGGTATAAGATCAAAGTATATCACCCAAAATTGCAGTCATTATAAAAAAGAGCATCGTGACTACATGTACATTGGAAATTTGTGAAATCTAAGGTCTCCTAATAAAATTTAGATCTACTAATGCTTTGACCAAATAATCCTCAATTAAAGGAAAAAAATGCCCACAACCTAGACTCATACTCATATTGCAGATATGTCTAGAAAAGTTAATAATCAAGGCCAAGAATGAAGATGTCTGGGGCTTATGGAATAGTCAGTAGAATGGGCTGCAACCACTTAAACCTTGTACAGTATGTGCAACACATAGAAAGAAATCAATTCATAAGGAATCATGACTACAAAATCTACAAACATACATAATACCAAATCAAACAGAAAGTATCATTTACAAACTAAATGCTAAAACTCAGCAAATGAATGCTGGTAAAGGTTCAAATACAAGAGAATGTATACGTTAGGAGCAACCATACCTGAACGAATACCAGGTTTACTTCCATTGATGACTTTTGTAAAAGTGGTTCTTGGCACATATTCCAACTTACCAAAAGTTTAGGACCCTTAAACTTTCCAAATGTGATTGCATTGGGAATGGGAACTTTGGGAAATAATTTGGGGATAATAGTGAGGTCTTTGTGGTATATTAGTGTCTTTATTATAGCTGGGAGGTGGTGGCACACGCCTTTAATCCCAGCACTCAGGAGTCAAAGGCAGATAGATCTCTGAGAGTTCAAGACCAGCCTGGTCTACAAGAGCTAGTTCCAGGACAGGTTCCAAAGCTACAGAGAAACCCTGTCTCTAAAAAAGCAAAAAACAAAACAAAAGAATAATATAAACCTGTGATGATATGAGAGAGAGAGAAAGGGAGGAAGGGATGGGGGATGTAGCAGGAGGGATTCCAACTGAGAAACAGGACCATCATCAAACCCTGAGTAGAGAATCTGGCATCAAGAATAGAGATTCTTTGAGTACCCAGACTCCAAGACTATAAGAAAGGTTTGCTGTATTAGCCATTCTGGCCGCTGTAAACTTGTTATGGTATCATATACAGAGGCATAACCCATAATAGGATTATAGATATTCTGAATTAAGTTTACATGTAAAATTGAATGTCATCTGTCATATGCAGACACACCATTAAGATGACCCATCCAATTTGTTTTATTTGCTTATAAAGACTTTCTCTGTAAGTATATAGGGATAGACCTACTCTTACGCAGATACAGCTTTGTATAAATCAGTTTGAAGAATTCACCAAGATTTTGTTTTGTTTTGTTTTGGTATCCAGGCCAGGCTATTACTGAGTATGCTGTTCGACGCAAGCTGCCCTTGACTGCTACATCCTCATGCTTTAACTTCCACAATACGCGGATTTCAACTGTGCATCACCAGGCACTGTGAGGTGAAATTAATGATGGAGTAACAATTCAAAAGAACAATTATAAAGGAAATGATCTGAAAAGAAAGCATTTGCGATGGTGAGGTGGTGACTCAGCAGATAAAGTGTTCAGACTCCCAACACCCTCGTGAAAGTTAAACAGATAAGCTCATGGCTGTAGTTCCAGTGCTTGAGGAATGGAAAGAAGAAGATTTGGGGGCACCCTGGCCAACCAGTCTTGCCAAAACGGCAAGTTCCAGGTTTATGGAGAGATTGACTGTGTCTCAAAAGTAAGTCGAAGAGCTCTAAAGAGGGAAAGTTGACATTGAACTCTGGTTCCCACACATGTACAATGACATCTCTCCACACATATGCACATACACTTATATACCACACACATACACACACACACATACACATAAATGCACGCACATCCTTGTGCATTTGCATGCACTAAATTAAAAAAAAAAAACAAGAGGTAGCTTCTGTTAGTGCATTGCACTATTGATAACCACCATACCATGAGAATGATTTATTTTGCCCTTACTACAATGCACAAATCATGTTTTTCAAATAAATATTATCATAAAATGCAATTCTTCCTTGTAGATAAAAGCTATAAAATTTTGGCGTGAATTCCCAACACACTTCATTAGGCACACCAATAAGGTCTGCTGTGAGAAGAGTTATTTGTCATAGACTCCAGCAATCTCAGACGAGTGTCTTGATTTGTGCAAATCTTTCTATCCTATACTATAACTTATTATGAGCAGTTATAACAAATTAATTTTCATATTGCAGAACCCCAAATGTAGCAATCATTCAATACACTTGGACGTTACCAGGTCAGAATTCTATGAACAAAAAGATGAAGAAGCCTCCCTCCTCCCAGCATTGGGATGCAGCACTCTCTTGTGATGCACAGTGATGGGCTATTATTGACTCTGCAAAGATGATGGAATGTGGCGCTTCAGAGCAAAGTCTCTAGACCTTTGGCTTTTAGTATTTGTGGTAATATGAACTTGATAAGTTGCTCATCTTCTGTTTATGTCAATTTCCTTACTTCTTGAAAAAAATAGAGGAAACTTTTTTTTCTGATACAGGGAAAAGCTGGGGCTGGAAAGAACATGAGAGTCTCTGGATTGCAATGAAGGGTTTCTCACTTCAGCTGAGCAATAACTTGAGGGACTAGGGTCCAGGACAACCAAATCAACAGCCGCCAAAGCTACCCTTGGCCATTGGCTTCTGCATCCTTTGCTGTCTCTACTCAAAGGATGACTTTCATGAACAATAGGTTGATGACTTTTAAAAAGGAGTTACTGTGGGTTATACATGACAGCTTAGGAGAAAGCAAGCAAGCAGAGATCCAGAGTGGCAGGAACAGTTCCCAAAGACAGTTTGCCACAAGTGCCATCACCTAGAAGCTAATAGTGCTTCACTGGGTTAAAGCATGGGGGTAAGCAGATCTGTCAACAAATGTCTGGACTGGAGTTCACACCCTCACTCCTAGCATCCAGGCAGTTGAGCTCATGTAAGTTGCCATGTAGAAGGGAAGAAAGGTAATGAGAAACCAGAGCGCAAATAAGTGCCCTTACACACTTGTGACATCTCCCCCCTCCAGCCAGGATAGAACTGCCTGTAGAATCAAAGAGAGTTCTGACTTTTGGATAAAAAGCCATAGGACTATTCACTTTTGAGACGACTGACCTAAAACCATCCCCTGGCCACTCTGTCTGCTCTCACCACTGCCTTGTCCTGTCTAAGTGAAGACTAAGTGGATTTATACATGGAAAGCACTGATTATAATGGTAATGTGAAGTACATTTTCAATCCATCCTAATTGTTATTCTAGCTAGCAGAAGATTGGTCTTGAATGCATTCCAGGTTCTTGGCTCACATTTCTGCCTTTCTCAGTTCATGATGTTCCTCTGACCGTCCACTCCATCTGCTTGTAGTTTTCTTCATCCAGGAAGGGATTCCATAACTAAAGCTGCACCCATCGCGGATATTCGCTCCTTTTGCTGGAATTATTGGTTCAGACATGAACACAGGCCACAAACAAGAAAGGTCAGACTTAAACTTGGAATTTTGTATTTTGCATGATCTCTTGTCCTCTGGATACAAACATTGAAAGGGCTATGGGTAGATTTACTATCTTTGCCTCATGTGGTAGCTGGGGTTTAAATGAGCAGAGGCAAAATTTTACTTAAAGAAAAGGAAGGTGGGAAATGCTGCCCATGTTCTTCCTAGTCTAGTGGTGCTGGAATCTCCCCAATTCCTGGTCTTCTCAGTTACCACAGCCATCGAACTCCATGTGCTTTAATCCATGCTTGCTAGGTTTTATCTCACTTGACAGCAACCAGGCAGACAGCCAGACAAACAAAATTCCTTCCTTTACATTTGAGGAGCAAGATATATTTCCCATTATATTTCCTCTTCTTTGTGATCTGTTTCTTGATCACAGAAACTGCCACAATTTTTATAATTTTCAGCAAAATGCTCCAACACATAAAAATAATTTCTGCTACAACAAAGAATACAACCTACCTCTAGGTGGAGACATATAGTTGTCCCTTCCTTAAGAGAGAGTCCAGTCAGACAGGTCAACCACATGGCTAAGAGCTAGGAGGAATAATTATCTCTCCACAATTATCCCTCCAGTGGGTTAGTGTACTTTTCCTTCCTAGAATCCCACCCCAGCACTGTCCCTACAAGCTGCCATGAGTTCTGCTGAGGTTGGCACACTTTTATGAGCACTGACTCAGAAAGGCATAAATCATCCTTTGTTTTTGTTTTTTGTTTGTTTGTTTGTTTTCTTTTCTCTCCTCTGTCTCCATCTTCTAGGTCCTGGCCAGAGCATTTAGTATATTTTGTCTGGGATCTTGGACTTCTTTATTCTTTTTTAAAGGTCCCCTATTGACTACATGGTTGCGGTTCCACCATGTGGCTGACTTCTCCGAGGTTGAACTAACTTACAGAGCATGATGTTTTCTTGCTTTTCTTTGCCTTTCTTCTCCAGGGAGGTGCAGAGATTTCCAGTTTCCCTACCTTGAGTTTTTCTTTTAAGTGCTAATAGAGCTGCCCTAGAGCTTCCTTTTGAGTCTGTTCTTAATTTCTTTTATTAATGAGATTAAGGATCCCAAGAGGGGACAATCATTTCCCCTGTAACATGTAGCAATTCCACCAGAACATTCCAAAATTCCTAGTAACATTTTCATGTACCCTGTCTGGGTAGAATAAATTTCAACTTGAGGTTAATGTTGCACTAAAAATCAAGAGAATATCTTCATTCTCTTGCTTCTGAGTATGCTAATGTATGTTAGGGAACCTTACAAGTAAAATGTACTAGAGAAGAAAATTTTTACCCATAAAACATATAAGTGGCTTTTGTGCATATTTTTCTTATGTATGGTAACAAATCTCTAAGCCACTCAAAAAAGTCACTGTGTCCAAGCAACAGGAACACAACTAAGAAAACAATGGTGAAGAATTTTTTTTAATTACTTGTTTGTGCAAAAGGAGTTAAATTCAAATGATATTATACTCAAAGTGATAAAAAGTAGTTGAGGGAACGTGTTGAGAAACCAAGGGCCGCCTCTTTCGGAGCTGCTGTGGGGCAAGTGTTTGAGTTTCCCCTTTAAGTCCTTCCCTTCTTTTTGTGCCTGTGATGTAGGTCTATTTTCTCCCAGGTTTATAGATAAGCCTTTTTCACTTTAAATCTGCTCATCTTGTTTGTGATCCAGAGGACAGAAAGCAATTGCACTAAGTCCTTAAGTCTGTTTGCATACAAATGGCGCCTTCTAGGCCTGGTTTACATTACCCAAGCAGGTTTTGTCTGGGAAATTCACTTCCAGACTTGCATGTGGGTGTCAATTTTCATCAAGGGTGAATCTATTAGTCTCCTTCATTTCCTGATTACTCAAGGCTTTATCAACTAGAAGGGATTTAACTTGCTTGAAGGATAAGCAATCCATCCATTTCTCCAGATATGGTGAATTTTCTCTCTGAATCTAGCCAGACAAGCACAAAACCCTCTGATAGAATCACCTTGACTGAATGGGCTTTGCTAATTCCTGGGCTTTCATTAAATGCCAGAAGAGTTCTTTTTAGGAAAAGTTAGTCCTTTCTGAACCGAGACTAAGGAAGTATGCCCGAATGTTCTCGCTGTAAATTAACTTTAACTATTGTTAAGGCGTACTCCATGATGTATTTGAGAGACTAGGAGTTAGACGGATTCCCTGATAAACAGACAGATATGGAGCAGGGTGAGGACTAGGTAATAAAAGGGATGGACTTCCAAGATGGCGGTTTTTCTTCACCCTCCTGATCTGAGACAAAAACCTGGAAGTTTGTTTTTTATTTTCCAATAAATTTTTAATGAGTTATGTATTTTTATTTTATGTGCATTGGTATTTTGCTTGCATGTATGTCTATGTGAGTGTGTCAGATCCCTTCAAATTGCAGTAACAGACAGTTGTGAGCTGCCTTGTAGGTGTGGACTGAACTCTGGTCCTCTGGGATGAGCACTCAGTGCTCCTAACTGCTGAATCATCTCTCCAGACCAAAATTTTAAATTTATGTTTGTTGGTTTCCCTGCATGTATGTCTGTGTGAGGCTGCCGGGTCCCCTAGACGTTGCAAACTACAGACAGTTGTGAGCAGCTATACTGCAAATTGACTCTTTTGCTCTCTTAACCACGGAGCCATGTCTCCATCTCTAACTTTAAAACAAAGGCTTCTGAGTCCCACGCCTCCCACCTCTACTCCCGCCCCCATCGGCTTTGCAGGTCTTTTTCTCTGTGTGTCTGCAGCAGGTGTGTGTGTGTCCTCTTTCTCTGTGTGTCCTCACCTCCAATAGATACTTTTTTCACCTGCTGACTCTGCCTGCTGCTACCTGCGGTGTCTGAGCTCCCTCCACTGCTACATGTCACACTTGAGGTTTTTCCTGCCTTTTAATTCTTTAACTGACAGAAAACAAAGCTGATCCAAACCCTTAAACTGTATCACACTGATAAACGTAGAAGGTGTGGGGAAATCTGGTTCATTCAGTCTCATAACACAAACCTAAGAATTATCCCTTCTGTGCGAGACCAACTTTATCTCTTTATCGATGTGCACCTTTAAAAATACAAAATTTTAGCTTTTCTTTCTGGAAGAGGCCGGCTATACTGGAATTAGAGCCCACTAATGACTCCATTGGTAGATTTCCTCAGTGACTTGTCTATCTTTTGTATGATAGGAGGTTTCAATTTTTAACCAGGCTTGTTCCTTTTCGTTGGTTCTCGGGAATTTCCAAGCCAAGTTAAATATTGGCAACCTGGCTTTGGCTGCTATAAAGAGCTTTAATGCATGGTTTGAGATTTGAATTCAAACCTATCTTTGTTTTATGACATTTGATTTATTTCACTTCCACAACAAATTGGTATGGGTGGGAACTTTGTGCATTCCCTTGTACCTTCCTTAGTTTGGTTTTTGCTTTGTGGTGAGTTTGTTAGTCTTTATGCATTTGAATAGGAACATGGAGAGACAGGAGGATAATGGAATATAACAAGATAATAGTACATATAAAAACGCCATAGTTAATGACTTGTGAAACAAAGCAGTCTCTATTTCATCACAGATCAACTTAATGTGGTATAATAAATCTGAATGCCATTGTTTCAAATAGAAATTGGCGGAAGGAGGATTCTTAATAAAGAAAGGAACACATGACAATCATTCTCTCTCTCTGTCTCTCTATTTCTCTCTCTCTGTAATTGTTAAATTCAGTTAACTTCCTAAATTAATCAAACCAATAAACAAGACATCACTGCTGAGTATAGATCCTATTCCTGAGCCAAACTTCCGATTTTCTCATTGGGAATGCAATTATTGATTTGTGTAATTGACTAAGGCCTGGGCATATCCGGATATGAATTTCTTAACTAAAGTGGTCCTCTTATAATTTTCAAACAGCTTTTCACAAAGGGGCTCGGCATGTTGCATTTATATGTGTGTACATCTCAGATACGTGTAACAAGAATAATCAAGGGAAAAGGTAATCAGTTTGAAAGGGAGTAAAAGGGAGGGTAAAAAGGAAGGGCCAGAATGAGGAGACAAGGGAGAGTTAGGAAGAAGGAAAGGGAAGGGGAAGTCATGATTAGTGACATCATGGGACAAGAGAGTGAAACTTTGACAGGATCCCCAAAGGAAATGAAGATGCTCTGTCAACTTAAGCTAAAAGCGGCAAAGTCGGTAAGAAAAAGCGCAGCTTGAATACGTGCTGTGTATAACATTTGACAGGTTCAATGGACATTTAGCTTGGCCAACGTGCTTCTGGGAGGTTGAAGAAGAAAAGTATCTAACCTAGCAATCTATTGCAACAGTTCTCTGACCTGTACAATGGCTATGACCTGAGATGCTTGGAAGGTCAAGTACAAGGCTTGGCTGCCAGCTGATGGTGCTGCTGAGAATGCAGGACCTTTAGGATGTGAGGTTCAGTTGGAAGAAGTAGGTTATTAGAGTTGGTGACCTTAAAAGGCATATTGGGATGCCTGTCTCTTCCTGTTGTGCTCTCTCTATCTCCCTGCCTCCTCGACAGAGCCAGTTCTGCCATTCCTTTGCATAGCATTCTGCCTCAGGTCACAAACCCACAGCAATGCAAACAAAATGAACAGCCAGTCTGAAATCACAAAGCCAGAGTAAATCTTTCTTCCTTCAAGTTGGTTTCCTCAAGTGACGTAAAATAGGCTAACACAATGAGGATGGGAGATGGAGGGACTCAAAATACTCACAGGAACCTTTGCCTAATGGACACTTGCTAATGCTAACTTAGATAGGTGCTGGGGAAAGCATTGAAAGTCTGGAAACAGAGTCTTTCCTGAGGAAAGGGCCAGTTGGTGGGGATCATTACTCTGTTAATAGGTGCAGTGTTTCAGACTCATTTTAGTTATTTGAGAAACAATATTCTCAAATATTGGTAGATATTCTGTATTTGTCATAGAAACTGGCTTCTGACTACAGTCAGTCCTCTACAGAGGACTGTAGGTATGGTTTAAGAAACCACGAGGGAATAAACAAGACCATGCATTGAAATGCAGGTTGCGAGGCCTACCCCAGGCAGTGAGCTTTAATGAACGGGAACTCTGTTTTTTATGAAGAATTTTTATAAGGGAACCCTTTCTTTATGCAGGCCAAGTCCATGACGTGCGATTACTCTGACAGATGTCCAGGGGATTCGTTCTCCCTGTCACTAAGAAAAAGGTAGATTTCCAAAGCAGATTTTCCCTTTTCAATCTTGAGAGAGATCAGGGAAGCTTATTTTCCGAATCGCTAATGAAGGCAGCAGTTTATATTAAAGGCTCCCTGCTGCGGGGCTATCAACTTTAGCACCAACCTCAGCTTTCAAGTGCTAATTACGATCCTCCCATTCCCCCAGGGGTGAGGCAGACTAGTCGGTCCTATTTGAGGACTCCTGCCTGCAGGCTGACTTTCTGAGAACTACTGGGCCTGGACGTTTTCCACCAACCAGTAAAGCCATGCTTTTCAAAATCACCCTCTCACCTCTATCTACTTCATGCTGTATACTGTGCAGAATTCAGTGTTTTAATTTTATTTGTTTATTTATTTATTCATTTCTTTCTTTTATTCTTGTACTGCACATTGACCCTGAGACTTAATTAATGCTATGTTAGCACCCAACCTCTAAGCCACACATCACTAGACACTCGGATCCCCATCCTCATGTACAGTTGTTGTTGTTGTTGTTGTTGTTGTGTTCTTATAAAACAGTGAGACAGGGACTCCCTATGATGGTTGGCTAGGCCAACTTTTTACTTACTCTTTATCCTGTCTGGCCTTGTGCTGCAATTTTTCTGGATTAATGTGTGTGCTTCTAAGGTTAAGGCTTACACCATTAAATCCAGTTCAACGCTTTAGTCTTTCTCGATGGGAATGTCTTCATGAGAATCTGTAGGTATGTATGAAGTATGAAAGAGCAATAAGCTTGTCATCTGGTGGACTTTGAATTCAAATAGTGTTATGTTAGTATTTAGGTCTTTAATATATGCTGCTTAATTTGTTCCAGCTCCTTTCTGTAAAATGAAGAAAAACTTTCATTGAAAAGTTAATTCTATCTACGCATAAATAGCTACTCAAAGAGTTCTTGTGACTTTCAGGGAGCCAAATTGAAGAATCCACCTTAAACAGGTTAGATACATCCCTCTCAATTCCCTGGTCCTAAAATTTTTCTTCTTAAACTTAACTTTATCCTCTGCTCTGCCAACACCTTGTCAGGTACAAAAGACACCAGACAGTCCCATACCACAAATCCAAGACAGGAGTAAAGCAACCAGCTATCCCAGGATGTGACCAGCACTCAGCTTTCTCAGGATCCCCCCAAGATGATGCCCACAAATAAGCAGGAAGCAGTCTTGAGAATCCACCGTTCCAATTCTCTCAACCTGCTATGCTTAACTTCCCACCTTTTTATTATAAGAAAAAGATGGACTGTTATAATCTGCTGGCCTAATCTGTCACATGGGTACCCTGTCCCTTTAAGAGACAAGCCTCGACCACTCCCAGCCCCCCTCCCCTTCCATGGAGGCAAGCAGATTTCCTGCCTCCTCTCCAGCCTGCTCTCTTTCTTTACATCCTTCTTTTGAAAAGGTAACTAACTACTGCCTCTCTCCCCTCCCACTCTCCCTCTCTCTCTCTCTCTCTCTTGCTCTCTCTCTCTGCCTCTTTCTCTTCTCCCCTCCCCCCTCTTTCCTCTCCATAACCCACTAAATAAGCTCTATACCCAAAGTCTCTCTTTGCATGATGTTTATAAATGATGACAGCTACTGAGCATCAAAGAAATTCCAAGTACTAAGACACTGATACACAAACACATGTACACATGCACACGCACATACACACACAGAGATAGAGCAGGATATCTGTCCTTTGAAAGTCAAAGGAAAATAACCATTTCAGACATAAGCATGAAGAAGTCAACTTCAAACCGGCATAACTCTGAAAAGCACATAAAGTGGCTGCAAAGAAAGATTACGACAAAGCTTAAAAAGGTGAGAAGGAATACTGGGATAGAATGCCAACATCTCCCAGGGAAGGAACTTCAAGGAGCCCTTTCAGTGATGCAAAGAGCTGGATGGAGCATATGGAGCAGAAAAGTAGGAGAGGAGCAAGCCAAGACATTAACAGCCTAAGAGGCCAGAGACAGAACTTGAATGTATTCTAAATAACAACGGCAAGTTGTAGACAAGGAAAAGTTTGCACTGATGATGAGGATATGTAGAATGTGAGAGTTCTGAATGCAGAATCAGGATTCCATATATTCATCTTATTTGGGAGTCATAGAACTTCCAAGCTCTTAGTCCCTAAATATGACAGATGATGTGGGACAATGGCCTGCATTCTGTCAATTATATTTTAAATAAATGCTAGTTGGCCAGTAGCCAGGCAGGAAGTATAGGTGGGACAACCAGACAGGAAGTAGAGGCAGGGTGACAAGAACAGGAGAATTCTGGGAAGAGGATGGAGTCTGCAGTCCTGACCCAGCCACAGAAGAAACAAGATGTGACTGCCTCACCAAATAAGGTACCAAGCCACGTGGATAACACAGGCAAGAATAATGGGCTAATATAAGTTATAAGAGTTAATAAGAGGTCTGAGCTACCAGGTCAATCTGTTTATAATTAATGTAGACCTCTGTGTGATTTCTTTGGGACTTAACAATTGTGGGAACCGGGCAGGACAGAAAAACTCAGAAAACAGACAGAAGACCAGAGTTACATTGGTTATAGAGTTCATCAAATATGAGAGTTCATTGTCAACTATCATATTATCTGGAAGGGCCAAATTTGTTTAAAACCCCAGATATTGTAGATCTCTGAATTAGCAGTACTGACAGCAAATGTTGAAAGGAAAAAAAAAGAGTTAAATGGCATAATACCCCAAAATAGAGTATGGTGGGAAAGTACTTAATAAAAAGTTGGAAATTTTAAACATTTTTAAAAGACAAAACATTTTTACAAGTGTAATCATTCTTTAAAAAAATGAGAAATAGAACGTTCTTAAACACACACTCTGGAAATGTGTTAGTGACTGTCACTGACCTGATTCTTGTTGAGGAAAATAATGTGGCCCAGTGGGATAAGAAACTTCTCTAGTGACTTCAGGCTGGTCAGTAAGAGAGCCAGATCACTGCTTCACATGTGTAGGTCAAACCAGAATGTGCAAAGCCTTTATTTGGTTAGTTATTTGAGTTGAAAACAATGTTAGTAGTAGGAAGAACAGACAAATTGTGTAATTAAACATGAAGTTACTGGATTATTTATGGCATGTAGAAAAATCACAAAAGTGAAATAGCTACTGTTTTGTTGGGTCTAAACACAGAAGGCAAGAGCTTTCCTGGGACTAGGGTGAGTTAAGCCTGATCACATGTACTTTATCAAAACAAAAATTAAGCATGTTCTGAAACTAGTAAGGCCATCTCAATTGGAAATCCAATGTTCTTCGCAGGCAAGGCACAATGGGTCCGTTCTATGAAAGCACTTCTTATATAACACTGAAACTAATACCAGAACCTTTAGTTAATGTTTCTGAACCTAGCAAGACAATCCTAACTAAGCCCTGAAAGAAGTTACAATCATTGAAAGTCAGTGTGCTTTGTAAATGCATGATGAAACACAATTTAGAAACAGTGTATAAAGAAAACTGAAGTACACGACAGCCAGGTAAGATGAAAAGGACAGCTTCTCTCTTGCTCAAAGCTGTAGGTTTGCTGTACCTGTGGCTGAGGTCCCTGCTCCCCTGAAATTTAGCCAGCTGAAGTTTCCAGCTAACCTTCTCTGCCTATAAAATATGAGTAATAATTTTAAGGTCTAGTGGATGTGAAATCACTTTCTAACACCATTAGTGATGCTTCTTGTTATGATTAATGGATTAAAATCACTTTTTGATACAACCTGCTTTAGGCAACCTGAAATCTATGTAAATTATAAATGTCAGCAGTGAACTGAGAAGAATGTATTCTTATTATGTCAAACAATCATTTTCAATTAAGAATATGATGTGTGTGTGTGTGTGTGTGTGTGTGCGTGTGTGTGCGTCTAGATGTGAGTATCATGGCATCTGTGTGGTTAGAAGACAACTTTGTCAGAGTTGGTAAGCTTATTCCACCTTTATGTGGCTTCTGGGAATTGAACTGAGGTTGCAGCTTATGCCAGCCAAGCTACCTTTTCTGCCTCAAATAATAAATTTGCTTTTCAAATGGTTCATTTTAATAGTGTTATTGTTCCTTTTGATTTTCTTTATCCTCATGATCTCCAATGCTGGAAATGTGTTTCTTTATAGAAGCCAGCAGGTGGCTCTGTGCTGTACAGCTGCCAAAACAAACAAAACAAAACAAAGCCAAACCAGCTTAACTTTCTAATACCACAGTGACAAGTTATCGTAACTTCTAAAGAAGAATACCTTCAAGGTTGATATAAAGCCATTACTAACTTAAAGGTTGATACAAAGCCATTACTAACCCCAGATTACAGCTCTCATCCTTAGCACACTGTTCTAGATGGTGAAACTAAAGTAATTTCTACTCAGAATCACAAGTCAGCAAGCCAGGGTAGACTTTTCTCTATCCTGAGAGCTTTACACAGAGACATGATTTCATTTTTCTCCCTCTGCACTCGGGATTATGCATTAGAACAAGGATACAGAAACAACAAAACCTGACAAAGAAATTGATGGTGGATATCTTTTATAGTTACTGCATGAAATGGAGCCTTACTATCTAGTGTAGGCTGACTTCAAATTTATAATCCTTCTGCCTCAGCTTCCAGAGTTCTAAGATTTTAGACATGCTTACCATATAGTTTATTTTCTATCAATGTGTTAGTATACCATGATCAAGACATCAAAAAAGTGTTTCATTTGTGGCTGGAGCTGCAGAGGGTTAGAGTCCATCTTGACTGTGGTGGAAAGGCAAGCATGGTGCTGAAGCCATAACTGAGAAGAACATATATCTTAGTCTATACATACAAGGCAGAGAGAACTAAGAATGCCATGGACTTTTGAAACCCCAAAGCCTGGTCCCAGCGACCTGCCTCATCCAATTAGGCCACACCTCCTAATCCTTTCCAAACAGTTCTACCAATGGCAGGGTGGTGTGCATGTTAGGGGGAAAACAGGACCTATGAGGGCCATTCTCATTTCAACTACCACAGCTTCCATATCCATCCACATGACTACTTTTAAAGTGGACTAAGATGGTAGAGTTCACCTTTCTTAAGAAGAATACTAATGTGCTAAGAAACCCTCCAATTTAGTGCTACTGAAGTGAACACATTCCTTTTAAACGTTCTCACATAATGTGGAGCCAAACTCTACTGAAGTCATTCTAATACTCACGAAGCCAAACTTCTGTTCCGATACCATGGATTAGGCTGTCACTTCTGATGATTAATCATCACCCTCAGGTTTTGCAGATTTATGCTATGCCATATTTACTATGCAGATGATAACATTGCACACTGCATCAGGGTTGTTTTATAAACTTAATCTAGCACGGCAGATCATGATATTGTACTATGGACCTCAGAATTAGAAACACAAGCTGCTGCTCAAGTAAGATTTGTAAAGAGGATCTTAATATACTTAGCTTTTTAAATGTAACTAGATAAAACAAGTTATCTCCCATCTCACATTTGTTTTTGCCAAAGGAAGTAGCATTTACTGTAAATGTGCCCTTTTTAGGAACAAAATCTTACAGTTAGAAGTGTTACTGAAGGGTGGTAACCCAAATGAATTAATTGCTTATCATGGCTTTAAAGTTAATTCTTACTTGAGGCTTCATAATCATACATATTTTAACATCAAAAGCTAGATGGTAGAAATTAAAAATAATTTTACAAAAAAAAAACCCTCAGAGTAACCCAGATTTGAAATGGAGCGAGTTGTTTGCATCATTCTGTAGAGCATAAAAATGAACAGTTCTGGATATTAAGATAGAATCTATTCAAGAAGAGATTTTTTAAAAAGAGAATATACCCACTGGCTGGCTCATTAGCTCTTCCTGTTTGGAGAGAGTTGGAAGGCTACAGGTCCAGAACCAAGTCCTTGGCTCTCTTTAGGCCCCTTAACAACCATTTATTGCCCACTTCTCTTTGTGAATTAACATATTTTTGACTATTAGGTTAAAACTTTTGATTGTATTAACTTATCAAAGTAACAACTTCCCCCACACCAAAGCAAGAAATGTCATTAATATCTGAAACCTCTACCTGCACCATCCTCCTACTCTCCCACTCCCACGAGCTTTGCTGTAGCCCAGCTACCTAATGTTCCCACAAAGTATTTGGCTAACACATTGCTTGATGCCTTTTGTTGTGGGACTATGGGGGCATTATTTGAGGCTAACTGAATCTGGGTACCCAGGTCATGGCTACTCATATTTGCCTCCAAATAAGTTATCTTCTATTGCCGGTGGCGGGAGGGATGTGTGCTGCCTCAATACCACATATTTGTAAGAACTGAGGTGTGGTGGTTAAAGTCTAATTCTCCAAGATTATGAGACTGCCATGACAAGGAACTAAGAAAGAACAGGTTTCCTGAAGACAGATCTGAAGAAGGGCCATGGCTAGATAACAAAGATTGTGAATTTCCAAGATGGCTTCTTCGTCTCTCACAGAAAGACACAGTAGATCAAGACTCCAGGATGGTATAAATGCCATAACTGTGCTGTTTGCTTCCCTTACTGGGACCATTTCCAGGCCTGTTTATTTCTTGTACTAGTTTCCCTAAAGCTTTAGCCTGTTTTGTCAAGTTTGTGCTTTCTGGGGTTCAACTGTGTTCTCTCTAGATGATGCTTCAACAAGGACTTCAACCCCACCAGTGAAAGCTCCTGTTCCCTTGAGCTCCCTGAACCAGGCTATGAGGTTCTACCCAAGACATTCCAATCTGTGGTTCTCTTCTAGTGGCACCTCATGGAACTCAAATCAAAGCCATAAATGATAGGTTTTCGAGTGGAAGCTTCACCCTGAGCCCCTGGCATCCATGTACCAAAAACCTGGGATGTTCAGGTGGAAGCTGTTGTGATCTAGCTGCCTTCACTCCCCTTGACCGACAGCAGAACTTCCTTGTGGTCTATAATTGACAAGGATGTTTGTATTCTTTCTGGCCGGTGGTTTTCCACAGAAGCAGTAGAGGTATAAAAGGCTTTAGCTCGGGGCAAAATAAAGGTTGCTGTTCTCCCACCTGAAAAGAAGCCTCCGTGTCTCAATCCTGGCACCCCCACCAGTCTAGGCATCCAGACTGCGCTGGGCACCCCAAGTGGAGGTCCGAGATCTGGAAAGTGGGGATTCATGAATGGGGTAGCTCCATCTGCCGGCTAAATCGAGAAGCATATTGGGGAAGGTAAAGTGTTTTACTCTTAAAGCAACAAGGCACGGAAGTACAAGGAAGACAACAGAAGATTTTGTACAAACAATAGCTCAAGTTAGCCCCTGGTTTATTACAGGAGGAGGTTTAAATGTTCCACACTGGGAACAAGCCAAGTCAGGTTAAAAGGAGTATGTGTTTCTTCATCCCCAGGGATGCTCTGAAGGATGCCCTCCAGAAGACTGGCCAGTAGGGAAGTAATAAAGAGGAGTTAGGAGGGTGAATTGAGGGCCTCAAAAACATAGAATATGTACAGATGTATGTTATTGTGTTGATTGTTTTGTCTTTTGTGTTTTTGATTGGAGAAAGACATTTGATTCTGGAAACTGCTAAGAAAGGTATTTTGACTTTAAAATATGGGCCTAAGGATTTGATGCTTTGGAAAAGAGGTTCTGTTTGTCTCCACAGAGGATGAGAACCTGTGGATTCAATGCAAATTTATGTGGTTTGATTCATGGAGACCCCCTGAAATGTTGATGTAAAATACCCCCAAGAATGCAGCACCCCTGCTCAGCAGGAAGTAGCCAGACAGGTTGACGATGCCCAAATTTCCTAAAACATTGTTTAAGTGGGACCCCTTCAATAGTTCCGGAGCAGTGAACCTGCTTCTGAGTTCCACTCTGCTCCATGCACCAGTTTAGACCCAGAGCGAGTGGGGCTGGGGCCAGAAGGCAGCTGGAGCAGAGCTTTGCTAGGCAGCTGCAGTGAAAGGCACATTGCCCTGACCCAGTCAGTGGCCTGCCTGGGGAACGCTGTAGGGGTATCGAGAGTATCAGCAAATATGACAACAACTGCTGGACCATAGAAGACAATGCTCTCCATGTAAGGATACCTGCTGCCATGCCTGTGCCAGTTAAGGATGAAGGGCGCATCCCTGTTCTGTATCAGCAGAGGAGAGACCTTGGAATCACCACAGCTTAGATTGCCGTTATTGCTATCTCTGCCACCGCAGATACTGCTGTCGAATTGCTCTTTCCCAGACTGTGCAGACGACTGAGACTGTCAACCAGATGGCTGAAAAAGTCAGCAATGCTTTGGACATTCAAAATAAACATAATGGACATATCTTTGGAGTTTTCAATGGCTAACATGTTCTAGCTTTTATCATGTTAGGTGCATTACTCCTGGCACTGTATTGCATGCTTCTGCTACTGTTATGGAACTCAACCATCATATGAGAGGGGTTTGGAATACTGCTTTTGCTAATTTTACCACCCAGTTAGTGCATGCTAGATGGTTGCAGCGCTGGTCTGGCTCGTTGGTGCTGTCAGTCCTGGGGATACTTGGTTTAGGGCTATGTGTCTGGGTAGCCACAGAAGGGCAATACTTTGGGGGCAGGATGCCACCTAGGACAGGGAATATTAGAGGGCTATTCCCCACGACAGGCAAGGTATTCCACCCAAAGTAACAAGACAGGCACCGTTTATTTTATAAAATAAAACGGGGGGGGGGAGGGGTTGTTGTGATCTAGCTGCCCTCACTCCCACTGACCGACAGTGGAACTTCCTTGTGGTCTGTAATTGACAAGGATGTTTGTGTTCTTTTTGGCTGGTGGTTTTCCACAGAAGTAGTAGAGGTATAAAATCTTTAGCTGGGGGGGGGGGATAAAGGTTGCCGTTCTCCCACCTGAAAAGAAGCCACCGTGTCTCAATCCTGGCACCCCTGCCAGTCTAGGCATCCAGGCTGAGATGGGGAGGCCAGAAGCTTCACCGCAAGACCCCTCCCCTATCTATTTCCAAACCCTGCCACATTTCAGAATACCCTCCAAATGATGAACCCTCCCCCAGAGATGCTCAAGACCACTCTCACAGGGCATTTAAACTGCCCCCCAGAAAACAGACATAGGGTTTATCAGTCTTCCTTTCCTTTTTCCTCTCTGGGGGTCTGGAAAATCATCTGGGAAAGGTTTTTTTTTTTTCCCAGTAAACATGGACTTTTTCTAATTTTGTTTTGTCTGATTTAGATTGCTGCATTGGCGGAGAGGCTTATCAGGGTGCAGAAACTTTTCAATAGGTAAGGCCAATAGTTTGCACCTGCTCACCTGGAAGCAGTTAAAAAAAGAACAGATCTCCAACCAATTTCCTAAGATTGGGTTTGTTATTCTGTCAGCAGGGAATGTGGAGAAAAGACCCTTTATTAAAGATCAAAAATGGAGCAGGTCCCAGGAAGGACTCTCTACCAGCACAGTCAAATTCAAGTCAAATAATGCTGTTACCACACACCTAGATGCTCTGTGACCCACCCTTTGACCAGTACTGCCATAATTTGCATGACCCTGACTTCTATGGGCATTTTTGCATGGCAGAGATTACACAAATGTATATTAATAAATGTATGGTAACTCACACTAATATTCCAGAAATGTATCTATTCCATCTGAACTATAGTCCTTCATATGGTGTAACCTGCACACACACACACACACACACACACACACACACACACACATTGCAGATAGTGGTATTCTAGGGGATGGTAAGCTGATTGCCTTCAGTCAGGGGACTCAGTAAGGTATTTTTCCTTCTTTGGTCTAAAGGCTGTGTTCATTCTCTCCTGATCCCTTCCCTCCTACTACAGCAACTGAGCACCCAGCCCACTACAATAACCACAATATTAAATCAGCCTGCAAGATCCCGACTGCTCCTGTGTTTAGGACAGTGACAGTTTTAGACACCATACAGCTTATCAATATTTTCTTCCCTCCCCAAGCAACTAAGAGCTGCCTTGATCAGGAAAAATTCTGCCTTTATCTCTGGCCAAAGCCTTATTCTTATTTGTATTCTCTATCATAAATAAAACAACAAAATTAAGAGGAAATTAAGCTTCCAGTGTGTCAGTTAAAATCATAGAGGCTGCTAGGTTCCTGCACGTAGGGTTAGAAGGAACGACGAAATGTAGAACCAGATTAATAGAAAGAGATGGGAGGAGAAATAACCTGTCTAAAGATTTTTTTCACATGTATCTGCGTGTGTGTGTGGAGGGGTAAGGGTTCTGTCGTTCAGATCAACTGTAGTTACTTTACGCTAATATACTAAAATCTAAAATGCCAATAACATCGGAATTGATAAAGAGGCAGGGTTACTGTGCCCTGGTCAGCACACCTTCCCTTGGTCTGTCATCCCTCCCTTTCTCCCATGATCCACCTTTCTTCTGTGGATTCGGGGGGGGGGCTAGAAAAGCCACTGTCAGTCTGTCCCATCCCTCCTGCTGTCAGATGTCTATCTGCCATCTCCCCACTGTGCTGAATCATTCAGTTCCTCTCCAAACAACACCCCTCATTGATCACTGCTTCAGAAAAGGTTGATTCGACTCAGTGGGGAAGATGGCTAGGTGAAGCTGGAGGTGGAGGGCTGGCAGAGGCTCCTGGAAACAACACACCTCTTAGTTTTCATTGGCATGGAGAGCTATTACTCCATCTCTCCACCCCTGCCTCTGACACTCCTCTGCCAAGCTGGCCAAAGATTCCAGTGTGCAGTAAAGCAGGGTGAGTAGGAAGCCAGTGAATGGCATTGCGCAAAACACCTGTTTCTTGCTGCCCTCGCTAGATTTGCATACTCCCAAAGGGATCGAAAACCCAGCTGCCTTCAGAGTCGTCCTGCTCTGTTTAGGTTCTAAACCTGGAGAATTGAGATTAATGAAAAGTACTTTTGCCACTAAAAATACCTTTCCCAAAGCAGTAATTTCCTAGCCAACAAATGTTCAGAATAGCATCGCTTAACAATGTTTATAAGTCATAAAACTTGCATTGGGCTGATGTATGAGTTTGTATCTTTGGAGGAACTAGAATTGCAAACAAGCACACACACACACACACACACACACACACACACAGTGAAAAAAATGCAAGGGGAGAGAAAAAGAAAAAAACGGTTCTAGCAGATGTGTTCACTGCTAAATAGAACACACACCATGTGCTGCAAAATAAAAGAGCCATTTGGCAACATAAACTATCTTGGCATCTGCGTTAGATTTGTAACCACAGTAAAATATTGATATGGACCATAAAACTCAAGCTCTGTTTGCCTGTGTTTCTGGGTGACTCTTGCTTTGAAAGACTATTTTGTACTACAGCATTGTTCTTGTTCATCAGAGGCATGTTATGACAAACCTGCTTTTATGACCTTACGTGATTGGCTCATTTTCAGGAAATTGATGCAAGGAATTGCAAACATCCATTAATCCAAAAGCAAGGCATAAATTTGACAAGTTAAATGAACGGAGGGAAAGCAATCGAAGGTGGAGGTGTAGAGAGGGGTTTTGTAATTAGGGACATGTGCCTAAATTAAAGGTCACTGAATACAGAGGCAGATTTCTCATATCAATCATATATTTGAAGTATATATTGAGAAATTGGCTATTTTCAGAACTAACCTGGTAACAGGTAATGACTATAAAGGTATGCAAAATATAATATTAAATAAGTATGCTGGTGTATGATGATCTAAAAATGGTGTGAAATATTTTTGATGTTATTGATTATAGAACATGCTCTTATTTGTAAACAGCTCATATAAATTGTGACACTATGATATACTAGGAAATACATATTTGGTCTCTGTCCCTGGTTCCTGAAATATGTCTTCTAAAATATTTGGGCCAGCCAAAGTGATGCATGTTTTTGTGGATGCCAATAAAATGTCTTGTGGGGGGGGTAGGTCCCTAGTTAGCTTCAAGATATGGACACACACCTAGAAAAACCAACGTTTAAGATAATGGAACTTGAAACCCTTCCTCCAACCTCCAGAGAAGTGAGAAGGATTAAAAGCAAAGCTGATCACTCAAACATAAGGTGTTGTGTGACACTATTCCTGGGGAACATAAACAGCATCTATTCATTCTAGGCAGAGAACCAATGACAGAATAAAGTTCTGATGTCACCAAGGTACAACTTGGTGAACCAATGGGTTCTATTGTATTACTTAAAGGAGTGTAGGTGAGGGGCTACTTACAGGAGTAGAAATAACTCAAAGACGGGTATATCATCAAAAGGTCAACCAGATATGGGTGAGGGCTTACAAAGTTAGAAGACTGGAGTTCCTGAGTGAAACAGCTCAGTAGGTTGGGGGTGTCTCTACCAGGCAGCTCTGCTGTCTGAGCTCTCTCTGCCAGGTAGCTAAGCTTGTTTGAGAGTGTCTCTCAGCAGTCTTTTCCGCTTATATATCCTTAGGGAAGGAAACCAGTGAATCTAATTAGTTTCATGGACTTCCTGAAGTTTTGAGTTATTAACATCCTGAGACTTACTACCTTCCCTGCAAGATGGAATGTTTCACCTACCACCCCTTAGAACATGTGTGTTAACAAACTTCCCTCTAAGACAGAATGTTTTATCTCAGAAGAAAAAAACCACACAGCACAAGGATTTAATCAGTTAGGCCCAAGTAAGGAAGTCTCCACAAAAATATCCAAAAGGACATATTTGAAGAACTTGTGGATTCTGAGCATGTCCACATACCTGAAGGATGGCCTTCCCCAGAGGGATAGAAGCCCTAAACTACTCTCATTCCTTACCGGGGCATATATTTCTTCCATCTCTCTGTTTATCAGCTCTCTTCACAATATCTTTTATAATCAATGTAAGTGTGTGTCCCTGGATTATATGAGCCATCCGGACAAATTAACTGAACCTTAGAAGGGGTTATGTGTTAAGCAGCACTAGCCATGATATGTGTTTGTGATTGTTATGTAAAATGAGGGACAATCCTTTAGGGATTAAATCCTTAGCTTGTGGAATCCAATGCTATTTCAAGGTAGATAGCTCTAGAACTGACTATAATGTAGGATGCCCAGGTGATCTTCTGGGGGAGGATTTGCTTAATTTGTGGTGAAAATCCTGAAAGAGCTCATGCGTTTAACTATGTGTAGCTTCATAAACCAAGCATCCATTCCACTTAACACCCCTAATACAAATTCTGTTAATTTTCTATTCTGATAGATGTCTCTTTAGTTTAAAGGTGTATTTATGTTGCCATTTTCCATCCCATCAATTTTAGATACTATCAACTTCGTAATAAGAATGGTGAATACTTTGTGTTCTTACAAGAACTCCCACTAAAATTTTATTATGAATTAAATAATAAGCAGCTCCTGGTCCTCTTTACAGAGCAATATTCATATAGCGGTCATAAAGAGATTCTAATATACTCATTTGCACATAATGAATAATCACCACTTCCTAAAATTTGTAATTTGATTTGTACTTACACGCAGTTCATTCTGAACTCCTGCAGGTATTTGAATGTGCATCAAAGAATATTTTATAAGGAATGTCCAGTCTCTGGTGACATCTGCTCTCCATCCCAAACCCTTTTAAGTATCATCTGTCTGCTGTCTCTATTTTATTTGTTCTATGTATTTATTTAGTATGCTTTCAAGACATTGAACTTTTGATACTCCTGCTTCTGTCTTCCAAATGCTTCAATTAGAGGCATCTACCACCATGATGGTTTTGTATGGTACAGGTGATAAAACCCAGGGCCTCCTGCACAATAAGCTAGCATTCTTTGGACTTCCAGCCCCCAAATAATGACACAGAGACTTCTTTTTAATTATGAAAGCTTTTACTTAGCTTAAGCTTGTTCCCAACTAGTTCTTGTTACTTAAATTAACTCATTTATATTAACCTACATTCTGCCATGTGGCTCCTTACCACTCCTCCATTCTGTACTTCTGATATCCCCATGTCTTGCTGGCAAATTCCACCTCTCTTCATCCTGGAGTTCCCCTCTCTTCTCAGAAATTCAGCCTATCCTCTCCTGTCTAGCTATTGACATTCAGCTCTTTATTAAATCAATCAGAAGGTGCCTAAGCAGGCAAGGTAAAACAACAACATATTGTCACACAATGTGATCAATATCCCACAACAGGTGACAGTACTCTAACAAGTGAGCTCCATCCTTAATCACAATCTCTTGTCCTTCTTATGTCTCCCTCTAGATACATCTTCCCCTCTTGATCAATGGCTTTGCTCTTCTTATGTAGTTGAAGCCTTTATCCCCAGATCTTTCCCCTGCTGCTTGCTGAATTCCCTCCTCATTTTATTTGAACACATTTTCATGTGAAATTGTTTATGAGATGCAATTGTATTTGGAGACTTTCCAGATGTCAAAGACTCTGCACTTTTCCCTTCCACGGATTAACAGTTTGTCCAATTTGACAATCAAAATCTTACCTTCAGCATTTTGAAAACATTGCTTCATGATAATCTGGTATTCAGGACTGGATTTTTAAAATCCAGTCCTCTACTGAATTACTTTCCAAGCTTTCAAAGTTCTATACCTTGAGTGATAGTGGTATAACTCATTGGCATTTAGTGTGCGTGCCATGTTGAACACTTTTAATATAAAAACAATGTGTCCTAACTCTAGTGACATTCTTATGCATCCAATTCTTTCATAGGAACTGTGGAAAGAGAAAAGAAAGAGTAAGGATTCTCAGGTTTTATCCGGTAGCTATTTAATTTCTTTTTATTAATTTTATGTTACTTGTGGTTTTCTTGTTGATTGTCCACCTATCATCCTTACTTCTGAAATATTACTTTAATTGTATATTTCAACCCTTTAAAATTATTTCATTTAATTTTAAATTTCTAAGAGCTTTTAAAATTACATGTTACAAAATTTTCATTGTTACTGTTCACTTCTTGAATGAGGTCTGAACTAAAATTCTGAACCCCCAATGATGTTAATTGCTAGATTTTCTACCATTCCCTTCTATACTTTTAAGCACCACATAATTCTCTCCTAACACCTTTTTATTATTGTCATTTACTTGAGCTATTTTTCATTGGAGGATTAATACACAGGTGGTCAGAGGCTGTGATCATGTTCAAGAGGGATGTTAGAAGTTTAGAGAGATGGCTCAGATGTTAAAAGCAGTGACTGCTCTTTCAGAGGTCCTGAGTTCAATTCCCAGCAACCACATGGTGGCTCACAACCATCTAAAACAAGATCTGGTGCCCTCTTCTAGACTGAAGGTGTACATACAGAAGGAACACTGCATACATAATAAATACATTTTTACAAAAGGCAGGACACTAGAGATTTTGACAGGGCCTGCTACTGTTGATTTTAAAAACAGGAAGAAAGATTATTTTGCTTTCTTATGGAAGCTTCTCTCTCTCTCTCTCTCTCTCTCTCTCTCTCTCTGTGTGTGTGTGTGTGTGTGTGTCCATACGTGCATGTGAACAGATGTCCCTTGTAGTCATGGAGGACAAGGGTAATATCAAGTGTCTTTCAATTTCTCTTCAACTTATTTTTTGAGGCAGTGTTTCTAACTAAATCTGGAGCTTGCTGGTTCAGCTAGGTCAGCTGCAGAGGAAATCTGCCTCCCCCCCCCACCCTATCATTCTCTATCTACCTTTTCAGTGTACTTCAGGTACACACCACAGATTTCAACACTCTTATGTGGATATTGAGAACCAAACTTGGGTTCTCACAGCTGTGTGATAAATACCCTACTGATCAAGCTATCTCTCATATGCCAAGATTTAATTTTTAAATGGATTTTGTTTAGAATAACATATTCAAACAAATAATATTAGTTTTGCTTCCCATTTAACTTTAAGAAAATATAAGTTTAAATTCAAAAGAATATCATGCAAACATTTAAAATATAAATAGTAGTAGAAAGATATATCCTTTTCCGGAGTGTCTACTGATTGACTCAACACTCAAATTTTTCTTCAAATCAGTCGGTTCTATACTATTATTCTTTAAATTTCCTTAAATAGCACATGTATATCATACAAACAAATCTACAGCATACCTAGTAAAGAATAATCATTGTTACAGTACATGTATAATGTCAGGAAGGCAGAACTAAAGTATCACTGAAGATTGCCTTACACAGTGCCTGAGATAGACAGCATGGGAAGAAGAGGCAGTAATCTTTCCAAAGAAACAAAAAAGGAAGCCAGGCAGTGGTGGCACACACCTTTAATCCCTGCACTCAGGAGGCAGGAAGATCTTTATGAGTTTGAGGCCAGCCTGGTCTACAAGACCTCGTTCCAGGACAGGCTCCAAAGCTACAGAGAAACCCTGTCTCAAAAAAAAAAAAAGGAAGAAAAAAGAAATAAAAAGAGAATCAAGTGGTAGAGCATTCCCAAGAGAAGTCTGTTCTTAGCTGCTATAGTGGAAAATTGTGCAGATAGGCTTATGATGATCATCTCATGTTTTGAGATAATACGCTTGTACACTGTAAAGATTTGTCACTCATATTGGTTTAGTGGAATGCTGATTGGCCAGTAGCCAGGCAGAAAGTATAGGTGGCAGGTGGGGCGACAAGACTAGGAGAATTCTGGGAAGAGGGAAAGCTGAGTCTGCAGTTAGCAGCCATACCCAGAGGAAGCAAGATGAGAATGCCTCACTGACTAATGTACCAAGCCACATGGCTAAACATAGATAAGAATTATGGGTTCATTTAAGTTGTAAGAGCTAGGTAATAATAAGCCTGAGCTAATAAGACAAACAGTTTATAATTAATAAACTTCTCTGTGTGTTTCTTTGGGACTGAATGGCTACAGGAGCAGGTGGGATAGAAACTTCTGTCTACAATCCCAGATCTTTACATTTTCAACATTGCAATTCACTTTCCACTTGGAGATGTCTGCATCATTATTCTGTCATAATTGGCACAGTCACAGGGGCCACGTTGTGTTTCAACCTGTTCAGACATGCTGGCCAGCCTTATCCTTTTCTCTTTATGTTGTACATGTTTTAAATACTGTAAGTTTTATTGTGCATTTCTTGTGGAACTATGCATGCTTTTAATGTCACCTAGCAAAAGCTGAGTTTCCAAGGTTCAAGGGAGGACTAGTGAGTGTGTCTGTGTCCAGCTTAATAAGGAGCTCCTCTCAACTGTCCACATTCCTTTCTTGTACTTCGTTATTTACCTTTCCTTTGAGAATTGACTATGGGAACACACTTGCCTTTCAGGATATTTCTAATATTTACTTTCTAAGGGTTCGCTCTTTTCCTGTGGTTTAGAATGAGCTACTTATCTCAAGAACAATCGTCCATGCAAACAAAATACAATGCACACACCACAGCACAGATATGTCTTTAAAGCTGGAAACAGGCAATATATAGATATTGAAGGCACCCTTACTTGAAGGTGCTACTGTTTCTTACACTTTCTCACTGGGTTACATTTACACTATGAAACAGAGTCTAGTACTCTTTCCCGCATGAAAGGTCCAGTGTTCCAAATGCCTTGGGAAGCAATACACCAACAAGATAATTTCGACTGAAGGTTTACCAGTTATTTTATCTTTTATTATACTGCAACCCTATATTAGTTTCATTTCTTTATTTTCATTTTCTTAGTATGAATTTGCTTCCTAAATTTTATTAAATGTAGAAACAATGAGAGGATTGAGTTAGTTTTCTTGCCAAGCTAGTAACTAAATATTAGGTCATGGTGACCAAAATAAGATAATGTCACCCTAGAATTCCTGAAATACAGTCTGTTTTCCTTAGTGATAGTGGCAAATCATTAATTGAATCTATCAAAGTATATTAACAGGAAAGATGATTTAGAAGAAGCCAAGCCTGGTTATTGCACAGGAGAACACCCTAGAATAATTAAGAAGATTTATTAGCTTCAATCTATTACAGAAAAAAACTATATGCCACCAGATTGTCTGGCAGAAAAATTAGAGCCAAAATTTGCAATTTGTATGGCTATTAAACAAGAAAGATTGCTCCCAAACTGTCTTTTTTTGTGTGTTTGCTGTAGGATAGGTACTGGCTCAATAGTCCTGAATTGTTTTTACTGGCAGGACGGAAGACAGATTGAAAATAAGGTTGCACTACGAACCACCCCACCAACTCTGGCCAACCACTCACCATGACTTAAGGCTTGTGAATAGCCAGTGAGGCCAGTAGCATCATGCATTTTAAATGGTTAAATCCAACACCTCCATGTGGGGACTTTCAGCCTCCAGGGCTCATTCTCTCTTAGGGATCTACTAGATCAGACAGCAGGATGAATATTAGCACAATCCTTGATATGTGGACACCTGTTCATTAGAAAGTATAGTGAAAGCATTTATTCGCTTTACTGAGGCTGCAGAACAGGAGTCACTATTGTAAAGCAATGACTGCCAGTTGCTCACGCTCAGGGCTAATTTGGGATTAGTTGTGAGGAATGAAAGAGTCCTTAAGCACTTAAACAAATCCAACCAAAATGTTCCTTTTTGTTAAGTATGTAGTGATAGATGAGGGTAGAAACCACGTCCACATAGCAAACTTTTAT